>JBBPUP010000358.1:11522-22250 GCA_038094735.1 Exsudoporus floridanus
GCCTCTTGCGGGTACCCCTTGCTCGATCAAGCATTTAGATTCGCAGTCTATCTCGGCCTTGTCTCATGGGTCGCGCTTGTTGCCTACTCGAGGTCAGTCAGGATCGATGCGGTGTTACTCTAAGTGAGCATGAACACTCCCCCTTAGATTGAACTTGTTATACCACACACCACATCAGGTCATTTGGGGACTTGGCATTGGCGCCGGCCTCGGTGTCGGCCATTACACGTTGACCGAGCTGCTTCCTCGCACACGCCCACTTTCTGTCTTTGGAAGTGCGCGTGTTGCCCTTCTTGCCCATCCTGTGGCGACCTGGCTGCAAATCAGGGATGGATGGGCGATATGGGCTGATGGTGGGAGAGAGACAGAATGGAAGCACTGGAAAGCGGCGTATGAGGAACAACGGACACAGGTTGTACAGAAGCGCGTTAATTAACAGGGTGGCCAGAGGATAACGCGATCAAGACGGAGTTTAACCGATGCTGTAGAGATAGACGCACGATCAGCTCACGTATCCATCGCCCCTACGATCTTTTATCAGAACTGATCCCAGCGATGAAGAGGCGTTGAGCTACCTTGTGGACCACAATATACATGTCAGCCAGACCATATGGGTCAGGTTCCACGCATTGCTTGCGAAAGCTTCACGCTCGGTCACCGACCATGTCCGGCTTTCCCAACATTTTGCTACCCGTTCTCAAACACGCCTAATTAACACCGTTTCTTATATGTTTCTAGCCATTTGGCGAAACTTGCGGGTGTTTCACTACGTTCATAGCCTGCCCGCGATGTCCTTCTCGACTCTCCCACAGTCTCCCATTCCGATCTTCAATTCCATCCCAGCATACAGAGCATGGAGGCAAGACGCCTTTGATCGAAAGAAATCCGTTGGCTTTGTGCCCACCATGGGCGCCTTGCACGACGGCCACTTCTCCCTCAGTCAGCCACCTCTCCCGAGTCCGAGGTCACACGTGCTCACACACACGTATCTAACACACAGTTCGCAGATCGCTCCAGGAAAACGACTTGACGGTCGTCTCCATCTTTGTCAACCCCACCCAGTTCGCACCCCATGAAGACCTGAGCGCCTACCCGCGCACGTTGACCTCGGATCTCGAGCAGCTGACAAAGCAGCAGGTGAGCGTATCGGGCGACGTCCGCACGCCCTCTGCGGTGTTCTTGCCTGCCGCCCAGGATATGTATCCATCTGGGATTAGTCAGGACGTTGCCCTGCAAAAGGGTACCTTTGTAGAGGTCAAGGGGTACAGCCATCAAATGGAAGGTACCAGCCGACCCCACTTTTTCAGAGGCGTGGCTACGATCGTCACCAAGCTTTTCAATGTCGTTCAGGTGCGTCGGGGTATTGGATCTAGATGGACGCTGACACGGCAATACAGCCTACGAACGCGTATTTCGGGCAAAAGGATATCCAGCAAGGTCTGTTGCTTCGTAGGATGTGCCGTGACCTGCTCCTAGCGAACCCGGATGCGGACCGTGTACACATCGTCCCGACCGAGCGCGATCCAGTCGATGGCTTGGCGCTGTCATCGCGAAATTCGTATCTGTCGGCGGACGAGCGTTCCATTGCGAATACCCTTTACAGGGCGCTGCAAGCTGCCGAGTCAGGCTGGTTGGCGGGGGAGACAAAGGATGCGTGCATACGTGCAGCTGAGGTGCTTGTGGACGGAGCAGTCAGAGGCGCCGCTTCGAGGGGGGTCGACATGAGGCTGGACTATATCCAGATGAACGACTTGGATACCTTTGAGGTTTTGGATGGTCAGTCGCTTGGCGGTGGACCTGTGATTTTGAGTGGGGCTGTTTGGGTGGGGAGAACGAGGCTGATTGACAATATCGTCGTTGGTGGGCTTGGGCATACCAGATTATCTCCGTAGAGATCAATGTCGTTCAGAGGTTATTACCCCAACCGGTGGCTGTGTACACGTATCCTTCCCTCCCTGAACGATGCGAGAACCGAGAATAAGGCTGACCACTGGAACGCTGCCCTCGCCGCAATTAGAGCGTTTGGCGACGTCGCATCCGTTCGTCCAGCAAGTCTGTCCCTTTGATCATCCCTCTCCGAGATCCCTGTACTCAGTTTCGTTCTTGGGATAGATCGACATCGTCTTTTCATCGCGTACCGCACAGGATCACGCATTCGCGTCCCTAAAAACAACCTACTCGACGGCCCAGTTCACCTTGTCTGAACTGTACGAGTACGCCTCCCACCTTGCGATCCCAAACGTGTCCGTCAGTTCCCATGCGCGTGCTGAGACCAACGCCCCGTTGACGTTTCCCGACGATCCAGACCTTTCAATGCCCTCCCTATCCAACGCGATGCCGAGGATACGTGGTGCATCGATCCGCGGGGTATTCTCACCCTCTCCGTCTCAAAAATCTTGTACGAAAAACTCGGGGTGCTGGGTAAGAAACTCCCGTTCAAGGGGTGTCCGGAGCGATACGGTACGTTGGCCACCCCCCCCGTTCCTGTTCCCGTTGATGCAAATGCATAGACCAGTGATCGAAGTACCGCTGAAACGCGAGACGACGAGCGTTGCGGTGCGCGCGCGTCAGAAGGCGGCGCTCGGTGTTTGGGATGGCGTTCGGGCGGCGGAGGGGCTCGGACAGTGGCGTGTTGCGTATGTCGGTGTGAGTGCCGATGCGGGTGGTGTGTTTCTTGTTGTTTCTACTGTCTCTCTTTCACTACTTGACGACGCTCCGTCGTGGTGGTTGTTGACGTCGACGTCTACAGACAACCCGGAGGGCCACACGACAAAGGACGTGACAGCACACGTGCGATGCGAGTCGGACGTGTACGTCCCTCGCGTCGGCGACCTCACACAGTCCACCGGAGAAGAAACCACAGAGGACCACCAGGAGCGCCTCGAAGCGCTCTTTGAATGGGTTGGCATGGCCTGTCTGGGTGCGCAGAGGTGGGCATATCCATACGAGGTCGTCTCCTTTCACTGATCTAGGACGCCGTTGCAACAGATTGCACGCCAACGATCGCGTAGAACCGTATGTCGCCGTGTACGAAGCGCCCTCACCGTCCTCGATCGACGACGTCACGCATCTCTGCTGGAAAGGCCTGATGGATTGCGCCTTTGTCCGATCCGTGATCGATGCTGCCGTGTGCGCGTCCCCCCCCCCCCCCTTCTCATGGATGTAGATGAGGGTCGCTGATGCCAGACGATCTTCAGATTGGTCTTGTCGACGTCCGGGTCTGGTGGAGACGATCACCCGTTTGTCTCGGTCACGTTGCATTCTAATCTTACGACACCTGTGTCATACATTCCAGAGTCCCCGATCAAAGAAGCACCTCTGAGGGTGCCTGGTCCAGAAGCAGAGGATACCATCTGCCTGATTCTATCTAAAACGCCGGATAAATCAACATGGGCGATGGCTCAGAGCATTGGCAAGTGGGACGCTCGGTGGGGTTGAACATGTCGTTTGGATAATTGACGCAAGCAAAATGGTGTACAGATTGGAAAGCGGATCGGATTCGAGAGCCGGGCCTTAACCTTGTCTAATCTAGTCACTTGCCGCAACACAATAACTATAGAAGCACATGATGGTACAGCAAAGCATGTGTCGTAGTACTTTGCGGTCATTGTATATATGATGGATAAGTGAGTGGATTAGATGTGAGTAGAAAGGATATAAAAATGATGGTAGATGCGTGCAAATTGTCCCTCAAAACCCAGAGGAAATCGCGGAAAGGGGTGGGATAAAGGAGAATCGGGAGGGTGATAGAGATTTGAGAGCAGTGCGCCGAGTAGGAATTTAGACAGTTACATCGCGGATACGAATGAATGCGGGTGAGAGATGTGCATATGATGTACGCGCGTGTGGATTGGTAAAGGGGCCGCCAGAAGACGGTGAGGCGGAGTGACTTGGGTTGCGCGCCCACGAGTAAAGTCTAGGAGTGCTGGAGGGTGGGGGGGACATGGAGAAATGCGTCATGGGGGTCTGACGGGATGGAGTCGACGGCGATGGTAATGGACGCTCGTCGACCGCGGCAGAGCGCCGGGAGACGGCAGGGACAGGGATAGGCGCGCTTGGAGCGGGCACAGGAAGCGATTCGTCGCGTTGCGGGTAGGGGCGATAAGAGACGGTCCGAACTGTGGTTGTTGACCCCAACCCGCGCCGTGGATACGACCGTCCAGGATCTGTCATCTGAGCAGCCCATCGCGGCTCCCCGGCAAAGGCACGCGATGCAAGACGGACGCGCACCGCAGGCTCAACAAGCGCTGACTCTGCCTCCTCAATCTGGCTGACATCATGGAGCGCATCAACGACGAGATGCGCGGGATCTTCTGCACCGACAGCGAGTGGACTGTCGCTGTCGCTCAAGCTGCTCTCGGATGTGATCGGGCTGGCGTTGCCCATCCGGACAACCAACATGTCCCTCTCTTCCTCTTCTTCATCCTCCTCTTCCTCTTCCGGATTCACCGATGTGACAGGGTCAACAAAGTCCTCGTACACGGCATTTTCATCGTCAAAAAACTCGTCCGAGTCGGGATCGAAAGCGTTGAGATAAGACCACTTTTCGAGACTCGGCGGTTCAGGTTCCCGCACTGCAGGCATAGATTTGAACGCGCTTGAATAAAGGGGACGACCCATGGTCCTTTTTTTCTTATTGCTAATAAAACAAGGATAGAGGAAGAGGTGTGTGTGTGGGGGTATTAAAGAAGGGACCTGAAAGGAAAAAGCGGACGAGGTTCGACGCGACCGCCCTTTATAAAATTCAAGGAACAAGCAATCCTGTAACGAGTTTAGGGCAGGTGCGGAGTTAAGCGGATTGCGTCTTCTTCTGGCTGGCTTGGCAGACTCTCTGAAGCGTCGACTAAGCTTTGTCGAAGGGAATCGACCTGGTAAATTTTCCACGTCGTCCCACCGACAAGGCGCATCTACCCGTGGGCTCAGGTATGTTTTCAACGCTAGAGGACACGGGCAACCGACCACCCGCTAGATTTCCCAAGCGCAAACCTGGAAACGTCAAGAGACTCCGAGAGGGTGACAGCAGTGCCTTAATGGACATGGACATCCCTTGACACCAACGTCAACTTTGTGTTTAGCAGTTCCCCACGACCATGCGACTCTCTCGTTCTCGTGATCCGATCAGTGGCTTGTGTCGAAACCTTGGTCGATGTTTTGTTCGCACCGGACAGGTTTCGAAAAGTCTTTTTTGTCGGATGAGTGGATCGTCCTTTGTAACATTGGTCGTTATCAGCCGCCGCTGCCAACATGCCATTCTAGTCAAAGCGCGCTCTGTCCGCACAGGGTGGCGTTGCGCTAGCCAAAACTATCGAGGCTCTACTCCCGCGAGACCCAATTCGGTTCCAGACCCTCAGCGACCAGGACCAAGGCAAGAGAGTTGTCTGGTGGCCGGACCAGGCGACCGTGGCTCCGTGATGATGTGCATCAAGCCTCACCATCTTTTATTCCCTAGATCAGCTCCGCCTTTTGCAAAGCAGTGGGATGCCCTGTCACCCATGACTGATCATCGTTATCTAGTCGCGCCTTTTAATCTCCGTCTCTTGATTGATCCTGGGTTAAAAGCGTTATCCCTGGACTCTCACCCGCTACTGTAACGTACATGGAAACTTTCGCGTCCGCCGTGGTGTCGAGAACGATCCATCTATCACAAGGTGTACCGATACCCACTCCACCGATCCCCCTTCTCCCTCTTGGCCTCTTCCACGCTTTCAAACCGCCCATTCACCTCCAACCCCCCATCATACCCCTTGATCACTTCATCCCTCTCCCCTCGGTCTCGTCGCGCATTCTCCACCTTGAGCATATACCTTAGGCCCACCGTCGAGATCAGCCCAAAGCAAATGTACATCAACACGAGTCCATGCCCCATAGGATACCACGGCGTTTGGTTCGCACGGTATACATTAGAACTGATCGCACCCTGTATATTTCCCCTGCAAGCGTCGAAACGCGTATCATCGTCAGCGCACTCGTTGACATACGTGGGTTTGTTTCGGATGCGTAACGTACACGGAGATGACCATCGCGAGGGAGACGCTGCGTTTGTAGGTCCCTTCGACGTTGTTCCCCACCCATGCTCTGTCGTTCATGTATCGTCAGTATGCACCGACGGGAAAAACATTCACAGATTTAGGATGTTATACTCACGCGGTGTTGGCTGTTCACGTGTGTCCGTCGTCCGTCGGTCAACCACGGTGTAAAAATACGGCAGATACGCTACTCACGGATGCATGGATAGATCCCACTACAGGGGTTCACGATCAGCGAATGGCCGTCCGAGGAGAGAAACGTGCTCACCAAGCTGCTAGATATACCGCGACGTATGACAGTGTCGCATTGCGGGAACTAATCAAGATGATGTACCCCACTGCAGCTAGATGTACGGCATGGTTCGACGTCTTTCGACTGCATGTATCAATCGGTCACGTACCAACGGCAAGGCAGCCACTGCAGTAGAGGCATGACCGTAAGCCACACGACCGAAACGCCAAGCGTGCACGAGCACATACAAATTAAACAGTCCGCGATTGCCATATCGGTCGGCCAAGAAGCCGATGGCGCAGGTGACGATGCAAGCTACTACGTATACCGGGACCGTCAACAAGTTTGCGGTGGTCGCCTCGTAACCTATGCGCCATCAGAACCAAACGTCAAATTTTCTGCTCGACATCGACTTACCGAGCTGGTTGGTGAGAGGAGCAATGTCGGATGAGTAAGTATACGCTCAGGCGCGAGAAGAAAACAGAATGGATTTGGCAAACCCAGCCCAAGGACCAGGAAAGAGAAAACAGACCTGGGAGATGATACTCGGCAAGAACAACGCAAACGCGTACAAAGGCATGTCGCTTCCAGAATACACAATCACTAGACGGTGGTGACCCGGATCCGTTCAGTCACCCCCTTCCGCACCGGTCATGATCGAGACGGACGCACTGTAGACATATGTCTTCCAATCTTTCAAACTCGACATCACGTTTTTCCACTTGAGAGCCTCGCCAGCGGCACTAAACTGGTCGTCCCCCTGAAGTCGCCGAATGACGACCGTACGCTCCGCCTCGGTAAGGAATTTCGCATCGTCGGGAAAGTCGACGATGAACCAAAACGAGAGGGCACCTGCGACGACCGTCGCGAGACCCTCGATGATGAATATCCAGGCCCAGGCGGCTTTGCCACCGATGCCGTTCATCTCGGAGATCCCAGCCTTATTGAAACAGAGACATAGGGGTGAGCCTCGATAGAAGAGCTGTGGAGGAGGAATGAAAAATGCTCACGGCAAGTAGACCGCCGAATGCGCCGGACACGGTCGCTGCGGAGAAAAATATCGCCATTCGGATACCAAACTCGCTGCGCTTGTACCAACTGTCATCGCCAAGCAGAATCATACGAAAGCGAAGAAAAAAAAATCGTTTTCGTCCCGCGCACGATGAGAGGCCCGCACGCACCATGAAAGATAGTACGTTACTCCCGGGAACAGCCCAGCCTCGAACATGCCAAGCAACCACCGCATCGCTATCGGATGAATAATCTCAAAAGACAGAGTGTTTATTTCACGACAGCCACGCACCCATGAGGCCGCCGAAATTTGAAATGAGACCTTGTACTGTCTGTACCAGGGTGTGAATCAAACCATCCAGCGAAAAATGATATATTTTATGATTTGAGCATACCATCATGACGCCCCACAGGAACATGAGGGTAGACAACCAAACAGATGGCCGTAGACGCTTTAAAATGACGTTGGAAGGAACCTAGGTGGGACCACGTGAGTTCTAGCGGGAGAAAGGGACACGACGGATGTGACACTCGCCTCAAAGATGGCGTACGAGATGAAGAAGAGCGTTAAAGCGAGCAAGTATTGTGTATCCGTCAGATGCAAGTCCGCTTCCATGCTATACAACTATACCGTCACGGAAAGGAGATAGTTTAGCGAGTGGAGGAGTCGATACACACGCGGAAAGTCCATTGGTAGTACCCACCTTGGCATTCCCGATACTCGTTCGGTCGAGAAACGCGAGCAGGTACAAAAAGGCCAGCCAAGGAACCGTGCGCGAGTCCACCTTGCGCATCAGTTTACGCTCGTCGACGCCCGATACATCCACATCGGCATTGAACACCGTCTGACTCGGTGCCTGCTTCCCACCGTCTTCGATCTGGGAGATGTGTTCCTTGTCTGAGAGGCTCTGGGGCGAAGGAGGGGACGCGCTGTTGTTCATGTTGGAGACCATGTTGTTGGTCGCCTAGGTCGATGGTTCGGACGACAAAGAGCAAGGGAGGGAAGGGAGAGGACACGCTGCGAGTCTGAGTTGACCACTCTCTATATACCACTTACCGTAGACGTTTTTGGACATAGCATCAGGTCCGAGTGTACACCCCACCAACTTGCGCGACGGGAATGGAACAACATACCCTCGGGCGTCCTTAGCAGGCTACACATTCCCCGCCGGTCGTCGACACTTTATCATCATGAACGTACTTGACCGGGGGAAAAACATTGTCTGCCAAAAATACACACACTGCCTAGAACACGGGGATGTCACGAGGGTCAGATAGTGAGAGTCGCTGTACTCCAAATGGGTTTCCGGGTCAGTATATGACCGTAGTGGTCCACAGCGGAGCAAATGTTTCCACAGACAAAGTTCGGCTAGGCTTACCTCCTGGATGTATTGGTGTCCCGAGCCAATCAAACACAGGCCGAATAGCACCAACTTCCGGTCATGATGAATTACCATAGTGAGATTACGACGTAACAACAAGCGTCTCAACAACAGATAAAGACTGAACCCACGATGGCTGATGATCTTGCTCTTGGCGTGTGCGTGACTATCGGTGCCAAGCAACAGCGACCAACCCACATCCAATGGTGACTATGAGCCCCCGCTCATCTCCAGCAACGCCTCGATACTCTTCCCCAAGTCCCCGCCATTCGCTTCGAGTACCCAGTCGCGCACTTCAGCATCCATTCCTGGAAATATTTGGGCAAGTGTACTGCGAGAAGCAGCGCTGGCATGCGCGTGCGCCCTGTCTATCTCAGCTTGCACGGAAGACAAATCAAGAGATGGTGTTGGCGTCCGGGAAATATGTTGTGCCTGGGAAGGCGGCTGCAAATGTTGAGGGAGCGAGCTTGGGTAAGCACTGGACATGGGTCTGACATCTTGTTGCCAGGGAGCGGATCCCGGTGCCTGAACGGCGCCAGGAAGAACCCTTGGAAAGGATGGCGGTCTCATTGCCCCCGACGCGTCTTCAGCTACGAAGGACGCGCCTCCCAGCGGTAGTGGCGCAGGTGCCGGTGAAGGCCGGCGAACGCGGGGTTTATATGTCGTCTGGATGGGCGGCTTTGCGACCTCCTGTCTGGTCTTGGGTGTACTTGTATTCCCACCCCCTAGCCTAAATTGAGCAATCTGATCAGGATGCGCCCAATGCCGTTCGGTTTGATTCTCTGACCCTTCCTGTGTCCGTTCTCTTGCGAGTTCAAATGGCGCGAATGGGCCTGGGAGGTAAGACATTTTCTCATCGATGGCATCGCTAAAGATTCGACCGATCGCGCCAAGTGGCTTGGAGACTGCATCCCCAGTCTTTTGAAGTAGTCGGCGTGCATCTTCGCCTATACTCTGTGCTTGAGAGGGAACAGACAATGTCAGTGGCTGAGCAGACTCTTCTCCTGCGTGCGGAGAGTGGAGAGGAGATTTAATAGAAGGGGGGAACGAGGATGTGGAGGACGTTGGTGAAGAAGGTGACGAAGGAGGCAGTGACTGGATGGCTAGTTCGACGTTTCTATGAACCAGCAGTGAACACGGAGAGGGAAAGTCACATCCAAAAATACTCACCGCTCAAATTCCTGTTGAGTGATATTTGAAACCGATGTATGGTCCATTGTCTCGATGAACTGAAGTGCACCCATCTGCACCGGATCTCGTTTGTAAATAAACCCAGAATTCACCCAACTATTCGTACTCACGAGGCTTGATAAGTAATAACCTGCCTCACTTTGCAACCTCGCGGGATTCCGGAAGCGACTTATGAATCTATCGTGGGTACGCTTGTTAGTGAGCACATCAAGCCAAAATAGGGGGGGCACGCATACTCCACGTTGGAAAGGAGGTGGTCTGGGTTTGCTTTGAGGACCACGAAAATGAGGACAGGGACAAACGAGTCTGCTCCCTCGTCTTTTCGCAAGTGACGGAGAAGACCTTGGGATCGAAATCGTGATCAGTTACACACGTGCCGTGATATGGCCAAGGACTAACCAAATATGACCTTGCAGCAATTCAAGATGCAGATTAATTTGTCCCTCGGTGCCTTGTAGTGGTTCACTTTACATAATTCTTTGTGGGGAATGTCAGATGGAGGATGGGAGTTGGTAAGATGCAAGACCTTGTTGAGCGAATTCGAGAAACCCTGCAATGCCTGGTTCCTTGCTCTCTAGCTCGGGGATGTCGAGGTGAGAAGGTCTGATCCAATGGAACAAGCTGATTCTCTGCGCCAAGATGCGATCTCGTTCGAGATCGTCTGCTGTTACCGGGCGTGGAGGGGTTAACAAGGGGAGGGAAGGTGTGAATGTGCTGCAAGAGGGCATGAACGAGAGGTGCCAAGGTGAGTGCGTACGGCGACGAACAAGTCGTAGAGTTTATTCATGACAAGTTTCTCCATGCCTTCCATAGCATTCTCGAATTCTGCATCGGAGGCGTTTCGCCAAACGTCGGATTCTCTCATCTTTGCTGCGATGAACTGAGA
>JBBPUP010000360.1:11252-24958 GCA_038094735.1 Exsudoporus floridanus
CTCGGCCGGCTTGAATAAATAATCCAGAAATTTCACGCCTCGTTGATTCTTCACACAGGCCGGTGATCGAGTCTAAGGAATTTTACAAACTATTTCCTGCTCTGAAGCGACGGTTGGATCAACAAGTGGTCACCCATCGGTCGGCGGGGGAGTTTTTGCACTTGATGAAGACGTTGATGGCCAAATTGAAGGTGAGAATGATTTCTCGGAAGAAAAGGGTACCATGTGTTCCTGACTCGTGAATGTATTCAAGGCCAATGACTGGGGTGCTATGTCTCGTAAGAACATGCGTGCTTTTAGGTGGACTATGTGATGACTTTCGGGTTTAGAAACCATGGCATCTCATCGTGCCCAACTGATTTCGACTCTCCTTGCTAATGCGCTTGCCTTTGGATATGCTGAGATCGATCCAGAGAAAGAGCCTCTAAAGGTGAACTCGCACTCATCACCTCTTTTCGCCAGTCACCATGCTGACACCATTGCGAAGAATCTGGACACGGACATGCTCATCGACATGCCGGATACACAGCACCAACTCTTCATTGGTGGCGGCAGCGATCAGTCTGTGTCCCGCGAACGCTTGCTGAAGGTTCTTCGGACGACATGGGAAGGGCATGCATCCCGCCAATACACACCCGAAGATGAATGGATCGCTGGTTTGACCCAGCATCTCGAAACGATCGTGAACTTACGGATCGCCCACGTACGTGAATGGCTAGATCAGAACCTCTCGCGGTTCCAAGCGGTTGGCGGCGGTGGCGGGAGCCATGCACGCATCGATGAGTTGAAACGTCATTTTGAGAATTCTATCGTGGACTTGAGGGGTAATGTCCAGTTGTGTGGGCTGACATGTGCGGAGTGTCAGCTTCGCTGTATACAGGGTCGCGCGCACGAGGGTGTGCACGACTGTCGGTCTGACCATGTGTGTGTGCACGAGTGTGATTTCTGTTTGGAGCTCGAGCCAAGGGAGCATCGGCCGTGTACGATGAGGTGAGTGATATTTGGATTGTGATGTTGTACTTCTCGTGCTAAATACAACGCAAAAGTGCAGGTCACGCGGGGAAACACCTGTACGTGTTCGTCGCTTTCGCTGAGCGCGCAGCGGCACACATTTCATTTTAGATGCGTGGCAAACCAGCATTTGTGCGGGAAATCGTGCAGGTTTTCTGGAAGGCAAGGATGTTTGGATGTGTGTGAAAAAGTATGTGCTCCCGTTGGAGGTATCGGTTTGCGCTGACGACAGAAAAAAAAGGTCATTGATCACCCCGATGATGAGCATCTCTGCGCGGCTCCAGTCCATGCATGTGGGAAGGCGAGTCACTGCTAACCGCCTTGAACATTTGTGTATATTACGTTCTGAAGTACCACGCTCTTTCCAGGCATGTGATCTCTCCGACATTCGACTGGTTGACGGGAGCTTCTATTCGTGTCCCGGGACGTGCCGAATCCCAAGGTAGTTTCTTTGGCGGTAGTGTTACGGATGGTGCACGCGCTCATGCACTTCCGAAGTGACATTGATCATTCCCTCCACCAATGCGACGCCCGTTTGTGTTCCATTCAGTGCCAGTTGTGCAAGCGGCTGTGTGCAGACCAAGACCACATGCATGGTCTCGACTCTCGCGCGATCCATCTATGCGGGTGTGTATAAGGTCCAAGTAATGGTAAAATCTCTCTCTGATCGGTGAATCACAGACAGGAACATCTGTGTACTGTCCTTTGTGCTGCCCCAGGTATATGCGAGATTGAAACGGCGCCGCACTCGATCGAGGCGACGTTTACAGGTAGAAACGAAACATTCCAGTATACCAAGGTATGTTGTTCGATCTCGAACGTCCGTTCTGGAACTCATCCTTCTCGCAGTATTCTCAGGGTTCGTTTAAGTTATCGTATGCATTCCCCCACTGATCTGATGGTCTTCCGAAATGACAGTTGCGAAACGCTTGAAGTGCATCAAACCGATCCCACCAGGTGCCATGAATCACAAAGGGCCCCATAACCACAGCTTAGACATGAAAATCGTTCACTTTTGTGAAGCAAGGTATGCAAATCACATGCTCTGTGCACCCACCTTTCCCTCACAGTCTTCTAGGTGCGCAAACTGCAATTATTTTTGCACGTTACCTCTTGGTAAGTTGTCAGCGCGGATCCGAGATTCTGTTGCGTCCTAAAAGCTCGTTCAAAGGCCATCCGCAACAAGAACACGAAACGCGGCATGGGTCCATGTCGCGTACCCGCTGGACGGTGGATGGGCCGGACGACGTACCTCTTGAAATCGAAGGCCGTAAATTCTCTACTAATGACGAAGGTGCACCAATGATGTGTAACCTTGTTTGCTCGGCAATGGGGCGGCATGTCCATATTGACTATTGTCGCGCGGATAATGAGGCGGCGTGTACTGGCAATGATGAACTGCAGCACCTGACGAAGAAGATACAGCCCGATCCCGATCGAGCTAAGGACGTCCTTACGCACGGTCTGTTCTGGAAGCGGAGCGGTGCGTGAGGTTTGAATATATTTGCGGTGGCTGATCGTCTATCTCGGGATAGGTTTTAAGGACCCGTATTCGAAAGAAGAGCAAACTAACTTTGGAAAATGGTACGTTCTCATTCGGGTTTCGTGTTTCCAGTGGTTGACGGTTTACACACATTGACAGTGATGCCATGTGCGGAGGTAGGCGAATCTTGGATCACTTTGCAATCGTAGGACCATCTTACGAATGTGCTCGTTGAATAGGTCCCGAACACACGGCTGCTGGCGGTGGAGCAGCTATACCCTCTTACTGTGTCCTGCCCCTTTTCCATGTACCGTTGAATGCCAACACTGCACCGGCGGGATTGGGTTACGTCTCACGGGACGGCCATCAGTTTGCATGCAGGAATCCGGTCGTGATGCAACAAGCATTCCATGTGTGAGTCCATTCATTGATATGCATGCGCGCATAGCTTGACAGATCGATTTGCTTTGACAGGATCTTTGTCGCTGATCAGTAGGTCCCATTCGTGCTAGCCCAAGGGAGGTTTACTCATCACCATACTCATGCGAATAGTTCCGGTTCGATGAGTTTGGGTGATTCAAAGCCGCTGTCCAATACTCCGGTGACTGCTCGAATCAGTGCTCGCGCAAATAATCGATATGGTGCTGTGCTTTCATCATTGCATAGCTTCTGGGCGGCGCGTGCAGCGGCAATTGCGAGCTCGAATGCTGCGCGACGGGACGCATATAGTGTGATCTTGTTTGACCACGAGTTCGAAACCCCGGTTGTCAATGATTTTGCGAGTACTCCGGATCAATTGTTGGACGCTCTCATCGGTTTTGATACGGATGGCGGCACCAACTTTACTCTCGCTATTCAAGAAGCGCAAAGGATCATGGAGCAAACCTGGAGCACAGAAAGGTAAATCTCTTGCCTCCCTTCCATCCACTCTCACACTAGAGTCCCCGTTGGCACAGATCCCCAGTCATCATTTTCCTTTCCGATGGTGAATGTAGAATCGGAGACGAAGTCATGCAGGATTTGTGCCGTACGGCCGTCCGGCTTGGGTAAACGTTGTCATTCGCATACTACATGTCCTCCGAGCTGACGGGCGGTTCTCTTTTGCCAACGCAGGAAAGCGGTGTCGTTTCATGCTGTGTCGTTCGGACCGGAAGGTTCTTCGACGTACCTGCGTCGCATGGCCGATATTGCACGCGATGTGCAAGACAATGCGCCGAGGGATCCCCTAGCGCCGGCTACCGCTACTGTACTTTCATCGTACACGCAGGCTCTCGATACGGTACGCGCGAATATCTCTTCCTATGCTATATGCAAACTAAGCGACTTTCGGTTACGCTAGGTCCAACTCGCGCAGACGTTCCTAGGTATTGCAGAATCGTTGCGAAAACCGAGAGGGGCATTGATGCATTAAGGTGGATGTCTCGGCGTTTGTTTGTGATGTCGATAAGCACTGTATATTCTGATTGTTGCAAGATACGCGCAGGATAGCGTACCGTTTCATCTTTCGTTGATACCTTGGTCTCTGGATGAAATGTTTATGTCGAATCGTGTCCTGAACGAAACCAGGATCGAGCATGAGACATTCATGCTCACATAACTCGTATACGAGCATAGTCGTATTACCTCCCTCGCCCGCAGCATGTCTCGACTCTGTCTCATCCTCCACCACATGCACTCATGATAGCAATCGACCATTCTCACAGCTTCAAATACAACGACCTGATCGTATTGTTCATCGGAATCGATGGCTACACCAGCTGCAGAAAGCTTCATGTGGTAGTTGTCCATGTGCAAGAAATGGAGTATTTGGAACAAGTTCTCCGGGTACCCGAAGGCCACATCCGCACGCCCTTCGACCACAAGGACACCTCAGATCGCGATATTCAAGCCTTCAGGGACTCAGATGACCAGATCAGGTAGGGGAATCCTGTCCTGATCTTCTGACTGGACAGGGAGAAAACTTGAACTCCCAGCTCTATGTTGCTGATGGTGCGTAGAAAGAAGACCTAGTGTTAGCTCCCACGGAATTATGAAGGGCCAGACACTCCCCCACTCCTGATCGTACGACTGGTGCTTTTATCGATCATGTTGTCAGCTATCCGAGGGGTGAACAAAATACACCTCAAGCTTCGTCCTAAGCGTGGATAAGTCTCGCATGTAGCGGAAAAATTTACACATAAAGACGGTCAGAACGAAGCAGCAGCAGCAAATCTCCCGCGTCGCTCGTAAATGTGCACATCTTCTTCGTCATGTGCCAACATGTCACCGAAGAATATGTGCAAAATTAGCGTTGTTGCTTACAAGAGCCATTGTATCCGGGACGAAACCCGTTATTTGCCCATTCGCGTGTATGCTTCAATTTTCTGGACTTGGATATCATTCTTCTTTGACCTGAGACTGATTGTATTGTCCCCTTGCATATAAGGGGCTCAACACAAACAGAGATCATGTTGAATCGGCGCAACAAGCAGAGGTGAATCAGGCTGACTGGATACACTACCTATTGGGGATCGAAATAGTCCTGCTAGTGGAGGGAATACCTGTCAATTAGTTTACACGACACTGATCCAGAACCTCTTTGATGTAATCAGCCATGATACGATGGGTCTCTTTCGAGGGATGCCTAAATGTCGTCGAGCGTCATTGATCCAAGGGACAGACACCTGACTAATGAAGCGCAACTCACCCTGGGATCCAATAAAAATAATGTTCCGGGTCATCACAAGATCCAACCGTCGACGTTCCGTTTCCAATGACGCAAGCGGACGTGTTTGTATACCCAAACGCTCTATACCCCGGATTGGGACCGAGGACACCGTCCCAAATGGTGGCAAAATTAACAAAGGCGACATTGAGTGGCGGGTTCTGTGCACGGAACTGTGAGAGTCCGTCGTAGATGGACTGGATCCATGTTTGACCCCAGGTGTTCTGGGTACCACGACCGTACACGTCGGTGGCGAGGAAGTTCTTGGCGTTTGTGGGGGGATTGGAGAGGAGGGTCATTTGGCCAAGGAGGTCCTGGGCTGCTTGCTGGAGCTGATCGCCGTCGACTGGTGAACGATAAAGTTCAGTTCCATGTTCCAGGATCTGACGATCAAACAAACCAAACGAATCTTCCCAATCACTGAAGGTGGTTGTTATTCAATAGCGGATTCCAGGCAGTTGTGCTTACTTGATGCCAAAGAAGACGGTATAGAGCGTGGTCTCTGGGTCTAAATTGTTGGACTGGTTTAAGAATGTGGTTGCTAGTTGAAGTGTGTCAGACACTTGTGCTAGCGCGAGCGCGAAATAAACCTACTCTGCATGATGAAATCACGAGGGTAAGGGTTGCTGGGCCACAGAGTAATGTTGGTGACGGCATTTGACCACTTGCATTGCAGGTCAAACATTCAAACTCTGTTTGGATATGGCATAGCAAAACTTACAGCGTAATTCATCAAGTGAGCCCCTACATCACTAGCAATATCTTCTACCCACACGGGACCATTGGTTGAACGACCTCCAGCCTGTGCATTCGGTGGAATGATTACAGCAGGTGCAAGAGACCCTCCATCATGCCTACCCCCATCGGTATAAGAATCCTGGAGAAGACTCAGGATGAAGCTAATCAGTCTGTTAAATGGACGCACGCCAAATGAGACGATGGTCTTATATTGGTTGAGATTCAGGCCAGCATTCATGTCTGCTACTGTGCCAGGGAGGGGTCCACATTGAGGCTCTACAGCGAAGTGAATTCCATCGTTGTATCCCTGATGGCATCGAACTGTTGCACTGACACTGGCTACGAGAGCAAGTATGGTGATCGAAGAGAGATGCTGCATACAGCGCATAAGTGATCGGAGATGGTCGTGACAAATTGGATATTCCTTTTATTCCCCGAACGTGCGACGGCGTGGTGCTTATGAGAAGCAACCTGAAATGACTGATACTTGCAAAAGGGCGCGAAGGTGTTAGGCAAGGTCACAATAGCACGCGGAGAACCACGAAAAAAATCCACCACGAGCCGAATTGACTAATGAGTGTCTATCCTCTTCGATCCCATCAGCTTCTTCAAGCATAGTGGTGCCGATGCATGGCGTGAAGTAGGATAGCTCCATGTTCTCGCATAGATCACTTTTGGATCTCGAAGCATGGGAGTGACTTCTGACGGATATAAGTTCGGTTCACGAAACATGCCAACAGTCAAATAGAAGCTAGCATATCGCCTCACCTACTAAAATTGTTCACTAGTGATATCTGAACCACGGAGCGCCGGAACGATGATACAGGAGTTTATGCAACTTTGAGGGTTAATGAGAAAATTCTAGGACATGTGAAGGGTCACACGTTGAAGAAGTTCAAGGGAGATATACGCATACCTCACTGATCTTGGGAAGCTGGTGACCGCGCTGGCAGCACAGGTTGCCACGTTGATCGACAAGCCCAGAAACTCTGAACGCAACGCCGCCATGAACTGACCCACGTGATCGATTGGTCCTGTTGTCATGCCGAAACCTGTGAGAACGAGGATGCACATATGCATGGATCATGACATGACACACAGTCACCGCGTTTCCGACCCATCTCAACCACACCGAGTGGCAACATCGATTCCTCATACGCACTTGGACCTCCAGAGAATCTACGATGATTGACGTCCATTCCTGGTTGCAAGTTTGGGCCTAAGGAAGAGGGTATCTGGACACGGCCAGGATTAGGATGTGGCGGCACTGGCGGGGTCTGAGAAAGAAGAGGTACCGCTATACCTCGCATCCTTGCATTCCGGAGGGATGAAACATATGGTAGTGAAGGGTCATACCGATAATTCCCCTACCCGTTTCGGTGTGTATGTATCAGGCTGGGCCCTGTTCTGTATACCCAACAGGCGGTTAGCTCATCCGCCGTTGTCATCACCAGGGAGACCCAATGCTTGCCTCCTCCACACTGGATCCCATCTTTGACCACCGTTCCCTTCGCTCGGCCGTCCGATGCGAATGCCGAGAGCGTTGGTATCAATTATAAAACCACCGACAATGCACTTGTGATCTATCCCCTCCGATGAGCTTTCCAGACCTGTGTGCGCACCAGGAACATCCATGCCCTTTGTTTGACTTTCAGGGGTGTTGTATTCGCCTCAGCGGAAAGGATCAAAGTTTGAAACAGACATGTATGAGGTCGACCACAATGTCGATGTATTCACCTTGGTCGATATACACATTTACAAATGCCCAACCCGGGAAGGCACATCTGTCGAATATTCTGCGAGCTAGTCACTCTTTAAAGGGAGAGCAAGAAGGGACAAATCCTCGGTTCTCCCCCTCGAACTTCCACCAATCTGACTGTATTCCTTCGACCGTGTTATAGAGTAGATTTTAGACCGATCTCGGCGATGGAGTTGAGTAGAGAGGAGGATAGATGTCTGGTGGTGATTCTCGCGACGTTCCTCTCGAGCGTGATTGGACAGAAAACGTACACAGACGCTGACCAGACAGATATTCATAAAGTACCATCCAATATCTGAGGGGAGTGAGATACACAGGCGTTGGAAGCGATATCGCACTACCTACCAATGAAAGCGCCTGGATATGAATTTAGTAGGACGTCATCAAGCTGCAGTCACCTCTCACCAAATGACGGTGCATCTGGCATACTGCCTCGAATTTGCGGCAGAGCAAACAAAACTGCGCGGGCCGTGTTACGTCAAGGTCTGACGAAAAACTGTGAACATACTTGTGGTTGATGTCAGAAGTAGGCCAGAAGGTATCTGCCGGCGGAATAGGACAATGACCGTCATCCAAAGCACCCCCAATGACATTGTCCCTGCGAGTCTGACATGAGAGCAGCTTTGTACCGGAGAGTATGGTAATCACTTACAGCTAACCAGGACGAGCATGATGACGAGAGCTTTCACTTGAGGGTGTCGGTGGAGGATGAGTGTGAGAGAGTATTGAATGTCACGTCCGAGTGGTTGTGGATGCTCAAAGTCACAATCCGCTTCCAAATTTACAACAGTTCCATAGCAATCTGCGAACGCAATGGGGATTGTCGTATTGTCCGTTGGATTGATCGCCACGAGTGAAACAAAGCTCTGTAAACTGTCGGGATGGACATCAACAAAGCGCAGGGCGCAGAGCATGGAAGAGAAGATACATGTCAAATGGATAGTAAAGTGTCGTGGATTCCTTATTCAGTGTATATGGAATGAATGGGTCTAACGGCAACACGGTATCAAACGAAGTTGTGGGGATTGACCTAGATGTATGCGTTAGTGACTCTGCTGGTACAAAACTGTCATAGAATCTTACTGTCTTCCAGGGATGTAATATGCCGGTTGGGGATCTGATACAGTCTTTGGATCATAGGACCCAACCGGAACAGTGGAATTCCAGTCTGACGATGGCGCTCTGTCACATGGAGTAAGGGGGCTGAGAAACCGGCAGTGGGGTAACCCGTCTCTCACAAATTGAGATAGAGGTTCATCGGCACACTGAGGCCGTTCTGAACACATGAGGTATTTCTTCCAAAGGTATAATCTGCACCACAGGCACCCGAGATTGACCAAGAAACCTGACAAGAGAGTGAGCGTGACAGTGTCACGACAGGATGATGAAAAACTCACCGACATCGTTCTAGAATCAGCGTCGACTGCCCACATAGTGGCTAGGCTAACGACGGGTCAATATGAGAAGTCCCAAATGCCGTGCATCTTACAGAACAACCTGTATAATGCTTGATGATGAATGAAGGGGTTTACAACGCCACACTCACCCCTTGTGAAGTACCGCTAATGGTGTCGGCGATTCCAGCACTGATTACAGTAGTAAAGTTAGATCGAATGTAGACGAGAGTGAATGTCACTCCTAATATAAGTAGTGCAAGAGTCGAGATGAGAATGGCTGGCCTAATTGGCCTACGCTTCATGAACCTCCCTATGATGGTCGCCACATCATAGCCGAGATACTTCAAGTTGGGAAACTTGGGCCACATCTCATAAACGAGCACAGGGGAAAACTGAACAGGTAATCGACCGCGACCGCAGGGCCGAATATATAATGGAGAACTCGAGCGCCGAAGAATTCATAGCATGTAACTTTAGTCGGAGTATGGGAAGTCAGGCACAATCAACGTGGAATCAAGCCGCATCTTGCATGGAATCAATCCTTTTTTAGCAGATCACAATCAAAGTTTAGCCTGTACATCATCATTACTGATCATAGTTGACAGCCTGAGACTCCTCGGAATTCAACAATTCCAAGGGTGCGCTTGGCAAGTGTCGGTACCGAAGCTGGGAGAAAAGCAGGATAGAAGTCTGCATGTCATGCCAGTCAGTGGACACGATAACACATGAAAAGATCACCACATACACAGACACTGACGAGACAGATGTTCATGAAATATCCACCGATGTCTGTCAGGTTCCAGGTTCATTCAAAGTTCATGCCCTTGCAATTGTCTACTTACCGATAAAAGCACCTAGATACTCGGAGTGAGCATCACATAGTGGGATTATCTGATGGATTTGCATACCGAATGGTGGGGCATCTGGCATGCTCGCTCTGATCTGAGGAATCGCAAACAGTACTAAAAATGTCTGTAAGACAATTTACAGCTGAGAAAGTTCACATACTGGCAGTAGACGCCAGGATAATACTGTTGTCGATGTTGGCATGAAACAGGACGAGCCATGTCATCCACATGACTGCCAGAGATAATAGCCCTATGACACGAGTCTGTCAATTTGATGTCAACTTTGAGCAAGATTAGATTGCATACAGTTTGTGACCACGAGGACGATTACAAATGCCCTGACCATCGGCTGACGCTGAACTTGGAGGGCGATACTGTACAGAGTCTCCTCACCAACTGTGGTGGGGTAGAAGCTGGAGAATCCAGTCCAACCCACGACAGTCCCATACCCAATGACACCAGATATCGGGATTGTTTGATTGTTTCCAGGATTGATTGCGAGCAGGGAGATATAGCTGCTAAACCTATTATGTTTGAGAAAGGACGTCACATAAAGAATGGGATTAACACACTGATCAAATGGGTAGTACAAAGTAGACTCTGTCTTATCGTTGGTATATGGAAGAAATGGGTCCATGGGAATGACAGTATCAAATTCCTGAGGAGGGACCATGCTAAGATGGCGGAAACTATCAGGAAACTATCTCTGAAAAGAGGAAGGGTAGCTACCTCCTGCCTTCGATATAACTCACGGGGGGTGGATTCTCAATCGCTGAGACTTTAAAGACGCCAATCGGTGTCGTCGTCGTCCAATCCGAAGTGGTATTCCTGGCACAGTAATTGTCCTCGCTGAGGAAGATGAAATGAGCATGCCACTCACTCGTTCAGGTAAAGTGCCAAATCCTCCATGAATTGATTTTGCAAGCAACTATCATTCGCCGCGTGCGTATACGTCTGTCCACACCCTCCAGCAAGGGACCAGTGGACCTATAGAGATGTGACTGTCTCACATGCCATCATCGTTGCGGTTGAAAGGACGTACTGAGAATATTTGGCCAACCACATCAACATAGAATATATCCGCAACCCTGTGTGCATCAAGATGAGTGAGCATCAGCTTCCTCACACGTAGTATATGGAAAGATCGCTCACAATACAGCCTACATACTCCAACAATCAGTTGCACCTGTCTAGGTAGGGTTCAAAAAAGCCAACTCACTCCGGGCTTACCACTAACACCCCAAACAGAGATTGCGTCAGCCAAGTTTACTTTGTACTCGAAATTGTCACGATTGATGTAAAACAGCGTAAGGCCAGTTGACAGGCCACCCAATGCACAAACCAGGACGAACATCGTTAATGGCGGTCCATAAAGTATAAAGAAAGGTTTTCGTCGTTCGATAACGGACTGAAGAGACTTCGGAAGGGTGAACATGGTGTTGACTGAGAAAGAGGGATTGAAGAGTCAAAACCAAAGGTTTGGGGTAATGTCGTATCTCATAACGCGCTCTCCAGCAAGCGACTGTGTGGCTGGATATATATAGAAGTTCAAGAGCCATGATTCCCAAACATGTGAGGGCCATGGCATCAATGTGCCTAATGACCCTGTGCTAGCCTAGTAGGCGCTGGCACAATAGCTGATATGGGATACGTATTCGCCACATGATGTGATGGCCCTGGATGTGGCGTACGCCCGGTGCATCGTGATCATCAGGCGGCGTGTGGCTCAGGACCTGGGAAGACTGTACTGTGATCGACTCGGACGGTAGACTAAGCCGTGATCCACTATATCTACCGAACCGGAGCTTGCATATATAAGGCTTTGAAGCATGTTTCCCACTACCTGGTGACATGATCTCAGGCTGCTCATCCATGTCAGAATTGTTGACTATCCCGCAACAAGCTCTTCACCCACACAATTTTTTCTTCCCCTTATGCATTGTTTGGCCACATATCGGAAATCTTAAGAATGAGCAAGCCCCGTCGTCTTCAAGTTGGTCAAGTACTGCACCTTTGTATAATTATCTGTTAACTATATAGGTCTTATCTATTGCTTGCAGGCAACGAATGTACAGGTACCCAGTTACCAAAGTTGACATGTTCCTTTGTTTGTTTTCTCTCAATGCACTCATCATTTTTCAATCCCAATCATTTTTATTTCGCGCTGGTGGTTTTGGGATTAATGCATCTTTTACTGTGTAGAATGGCGGTGCTTTCAGATCTCCGCTTCCAACAGTTGTTCCTGCCTTGGGAACATTGTGTGAGAAAACAGGTACGAACCCCCTTTAGCCCTCTTTCTTTTTACATACGACCATGCGCACGCGTATCAGGTTCACGAAAGGATTACGACCCATCCGTGATTCGATATCCTCGTTCTCACCATACTTCTGATGGCAACCTACAACCGGCCGGGAAACGAACATTTGGATTCGCTGACGTCGACGGCAGGCTTCTCATAAGGATGATTTAAACAGAGAAGTCTCGAAGCGCCACCTCACCAATTCTTCACCTGGATGAACTCGAGTGAATGAATTTCGTACGCCCAATCTGACGTTGTCGTCTGCCACTTAGGTTGGTTCCCCCACAATAGGTATGTTGAACTTTCGTCCTGGAGTATTCCGTATATGCCTAGCTCCCCTCTCGTCACCATGTTTACTATGGGACTACAAGGGTCATTCGATCCATCAACTGAGAAGACACGATGGTCATACATACGATTTGGTCTGCAAGAATGTGCTTCACACCACAAGAGATACCTCCCGCAGCGTCTGCACAACGGGAATTTCCAGGGTGGGCCAGGTATGTGTGGGCATGGTCGGTGGCATAAGTCACAACGAATTCAGCCTTGCTTTGCGTGCGTCTTCATTACGCGATATGTCGCATAACTCAGTAGGCCGAGTCTTGAAGAAAAATGACAGGTAGCCAATGTCGATGTGCTGGCCTTCCGCCAATGCATATGCGATGGGGATGTTGTTCCCGGTCCGTATGCGACTGTGAATACTCCATTCTGCTTGAGCAGTGTCCCAGGGCTGCAGCACCTAGCTTGGGTGTAGTATGGGACTAAACCATATTAACGAAGGCTGAACAATGATCAGCGGATGTGATCACATTTTCTCAGATTATATTGAACAAAGTTGAGTTTAGATATGGGTCCAGTGTTTCATTGTTTGTGATGTTAATTCGTATGATGCATTGGGTTTGCGACTTTGGATCCCTTGTACAAAATCATGGTTCGACAGGTATGAAAGATGACGCATGTGATGACGATAGTCCATGTTCATCGATAACATGACCACCCATCCAGTCCCACAGCAAGTAGAAATGAATGGTCACTCCATGGTATCAGTATGGTTGTTTTCATTTGTACATGGGACCGAACGACCAGTGGTCGTGCGTGACAGCGCCAAGTAGTTGTGCGAGTAAGGCAACTGAGAGTAGCCTTGAAGGAGAGTCCTTCTGAACCATTTCAAGTGCTCATCTAAGACCTTCAAAACAGCCTAATCGTTCTCACTGCTACTTCCAGCTTCGCTTGTTTGACGTCCTTGACAAGCTGGAATTTGGAAGCATTGCAATCGGCACCTATAGAATTCTCCTCGAGGACCTAAGAGAGGTTTCTCCCGGAGTCTGGTAGATAGGTACGTAAGTCGCCAACGCGGGTCAACTTTGCAAATGGTATAGCGATGAGCAAACCTCCTAGGTCAAGCCCGAACGTAGCCTGATTCGGTTGTGTCCCCACCTGACTTCATGACTTCAGTTTTCCGCCTTC
>JBBPUP010000361.1:0-17592 GCA_038094735.1 Exsudoporus floridanus
ATAATCGTCATAGCTGTAGAGGATGGGGAACCATAGTCTTTTGTTCCAAAAATAAGGAGTGAGATTCGGTATGGAGAGATGGGGGGTAAGGGAAAGGAGGATGGCACACCACGTACCAATGCTCACAGTATCGTCGCCACTGAACGAGCCATTTGGAAGATGCATACAGGAAACACAAAGGGTGTTGATGTTTCTAACATGACCATCATTTCATTCCATTTCCATTCACAGAAAAAAAAAAAGGGTTGCACACACCAGGCCGAATCCCATGCTGGGTGGCCATCGGTTTGGGTAGCGTTGCCCCCAGTCTTGTCGAGAATGTAAACGATCTCATCGTTATCAAGAACATCTGGGCGGGAATGAGTGGATGTAGAGTAGGGAGAAAAGAAGCGATGAACCAGCTTGGCGCTGACGAAGGTGCTACCTGCCTGGAGGATAGAGCGATCGTCACGCACCCCAGACGCCCCCCCCCCCGTTGCGCTAACTGCTCCCACTTCCCATTCTCCTGGGACGATCAGTACCAGTATGACGAGACGACGGTCCGTGCAAGGTGGATGTGGCTCCCGACCTGGATCGAGGCCGTCCAAGGAGCATCCTCACTGCCTTAGCCTTGCTCCATTGACGGGTGCGTCGCTCTCGCGCATATGAACAGACCCGAATATGACATTGTTCGCAGATGGGGTGACCTCCGTTGCACTGAAAAACGAGCGAGTGCACGTGCACGTGCAGGAGGAAGAGACGGGCAAACGCATCGTACCTGTGCTTTCCTCGCTCTACACTCGTCGCACGCCTACGTTCGGGTGCTCTGTAAAAGATACCAGCGGTGGAATCGACGGAAGCGCGTTCGAGAGGTATGTCCAATACGGCGGTTGCAGGATAACTCCTGCAAATGGGAGTCGAAAGCGAGAAGAGGAAGGCACATCCGTGCAGGTGAGGGACGAAGGGCCCGGGAAAGAAGTAATGACTCACACCAAACAAAGCATGTAGTAGTGTAAATAAACCGATGTCCCCGCCGTCTCAACCGCACTACCTCACGCTACCCATGACCACTGCACTTCCTTTGCTAAGATGCCCATCCACCGCAGCCAGACGTCTTGATCACCCTTACTGTTGCGTTGCCTCCAATGTTCGCATGCCGTGGTCCGATCTTCAGCAACTAGGTCGCCGTCTTGTTGACATCTCTGTTTAATCCACGTGTTTCGACCCATCCGAGCATCCTCTCCGAGCCTATCCACCCGAATTCGTCGCTATAAGTAAACAGGACCCGGTTTGTGAGATTCACATTCGGGATTCAACAACCGGACACTGACCTCACTCAGGATCGACACCAGGAGTGGGCGAGTCACTCCAAACTCTCGGATGACACCATTCCTGCCACACCACTTTCCGTCCCAACCAGAACCGGGGCGCGATCCAAACCGACAGGGTACAGAATTTCGACATCCCCAATACGCGTGTTCAACCGTGCCACCCAGGACCGGCACCTGAGCCTCCCACAATGATCAAGGTCAGCGCAAGACCATTCTCGCTTTGCAAATAGGATGTATGCACCGGTTAGTAACACCAGGCCAGCATGGGGAGGGATATCGACGTCCAACATTGCATGCATACATAACAGCAGAGTGTATGACGGAGATAGAGGGAATCCAGATTTCTCCGAACCTCGCGACCGGTACCTTCAAAGTCGAGCACCGCAGATTGTGTTTCCTCGTTAATCTTGACCCTTGTTTGAATCCGATGCAACATTGCGAGATCGCGCTGGATGAGAAATACGAAAAAGGCATTCCATCATTAGGAGAGTCCACGGATGTCGAAACATTGGAGCCTGCGCGTTTCACAATGTCCACCAAGAAGTTTCTGACCAAGTTGTCGGCACTCGCGCGAACACAATACATGTACCCTTGCGCAGTTTTCAATCTGTAGTCATTGATCACTAGCGACGCGTCAGTGATGGAGACGAAAACCAAAGTATTGACCTCACTTGCGCGGACTAACAGCACATCCTTTTATTTATCAGCGGTTTGCTGGGAGAGTCAAGCATTCCACCACTTTGCTACCGCCCTCAAGTCGCTCTCTGCGTCTCTTTTGTTTCGGTAGCTAGAGCTGCCTGGGCACCGAGCCGATGTATTCGCACGGCCCATCAGCCCGATCGGAGAGGCTAGTGCTTATAAACTGATGGTCTATGCACCTTCCTCGAGATGTCGGCGGTTTAACGTGCGGGGCATCGAACCCGGAAGAATGCGATCAATGTCTACATCATGATGTGCGCGGGAAGCGGTAAAAAAGGAGGTTTCGTTCGATACGGGGGTGGTGATCGTAACATCCAGAAGGTGACTGTTGCAGCGAGGGTTGACGAGACCTATTCCCCAAATGAATGCAAGGCACTCACGATCTGGCACCGGCACGAGGAGAGTTGGTCATATGAGCATCGTCTTCCTCCAGTGGAGTTTCATCTCATACTCGAAAGGACTAGATCAAGGCGTGGCATGATAAGAGTGACCTTGGGGTCCTTGGACAGGATGCACACGTACAAGCTCATCTGTAGAAATGAAGGGTGCATCAAGGTCGTCATCAGGTGCGAAGAGCACCCACTGGCAGAAGAAATCTCCTTGATGTTAGTGCTGGTGGATGTCTGCCGGAGTAATCTTCCCATGACTTCTCCGGTGCTCACCGAACAGCGTCAGGAGAATGGGATCGGGACCGCTCCGCATCGCCATGTCTGAATCATGATGACGAGTGCTAGTGAACGTGCGATGCTTTGCGGTCATATACGACATGGGTCACGTGGCCCCCTACTGGCGTGTTTATACCTAAACGGAAAGCGCTATGTGCAAGACGCCGATTATCCTCGGTGAATGAGAGAGATGCATACAACACCCCATCGGCGAGATATCTGCATCGCATGGGCGATAAGGCTATACGCGTAGAAGTGGCCAAAGCGGATATCAATCTATGTATGTGAGTGCGAGGGTCAGAAATGCGACTTTAATCAAGAGAACCAAACGCACACCTCCTTCCTTGTCAAACTCGGCCACAATATTTTGGCTCTTAATTGCACGTTGGCCGGTAACTACACAGAAAACCGTTGGTACCCTCGACGGGTCGATCGTGCTCGTCCCAACCAGGCGAACGCCCTTTCGTATTACTGCTCGTCTGCGGGGAAGGACAGCAAGGGTTGCAAGAGGCTTTGTTCATCTTCCGCAGTGGCAACGAGGATGCTTCTCACTTGTTTTCCGGTGTGAGCGATCATAGATACGGAACGACCCCGCTGGGCGACGCCATTGATGAGCCCATAACCAGGAGCGCCGACCGGGGATCCTCCGTGAACTATCGTGTACCGCAAGACAGTGATGGGCGAGCAACTTGAGCAATGACTTCAGGACAGCGGTACGAATATAAATCGCTGTATTACACATGTCATACAACTGTGTATATGGCGTCAACTTCATCTCGAGCTCCTGCGTCGACGATGATATCACCTTGCATAGTATAGCAAGATCGCAATACCCGTTACCTTATTTCTGGGCAGCAATCTGTCTGCGTGTGGTGCGTGCGCCATACAATCGACAGAGACTTCGACCTTGGATGCACCGACTTCTTTTGCTCGCCGTCTGAACACGATAACGATGTCTTGGACTGGATTGATATGTTCGAGCAAACTGTGATGACCATACGTGTCATGTGAAACGAGGGAAAGTAAACTCTGTGTCTTGTAGGTGAAGAGTACGACTTGCAGCGTTCCGCCGATTGCTTCGAAAGGCCACTGTTCGCCGCCGTCAGTCGTTATCAATGCAAGGCCGTCAGAGACTCTCACCGTCGTGTTCTTCGATGGTGATCAACTTGTCTCCAGGATGAATGTTCTAGCAATGTTAGAACTGGGTACATAGCCGACTTCGTTGCTAAGTGGCATTGAATAGAGCGCGGCAACTGATCCACCTCAGACGCGTTGGATGCTCTTTACGCTGGCGGAATGATATGCGCAGAGACATGCGTTTGTGTTGCTGAAGTTATCGACGATGTTATCGATGCGAGAGAGCAAGTGATGCAATAATGATGAAGCGAAATCGAAGGTACCTTCCGACGGACTGAACCCCGCATCCTGGATTCCAACAATGTCCGCTGTCGTAGTTACTTCTTTCCATGCACACCTCTCTCGGGATCCATCGTAACCACCTCTCGAGGTCCCCAAAGCTTCTCAGGAACCTCATCATAGACTCATTGGTCCAACCGTGATCACCCCTAAGTTAATGCACGCAAACTGGATTTCCCGCTCAAGTTTCAGGCTCGACCCCAAGTTGCTCATCTGGGTGTTTGCTCAACCGCACTGCATCTTCCCGGCCCGGTTGATCACATTGTACGAGGTTTCTGTTACCATAACCAAAGTGTTGTGAAACGGTTTTGTCATCATAGCTTGGCTCCTCCTCGGTCTGTCATCCGTCGTCATAGTTCGTCATAGCTAGGAGTCGTATATAGCTAGGCTCGGAGTACCTAGGGGTTTCCCCAAGTCCGTTCTCTCTCGTCTTCAGCCGCTCTCATCGTACCAGGCTACTAGCGTTATCTATCTCGTTCTTTGGTCAGCGCGTCCGTCGAGATCAGGGCGTGACACAAAGTGGGACTTCTACCTGTTGTGGGAGCTCGCGCGGCCAGCATTTGCTGCTCGTAATTTGCGTCACCCCGAGTAGATACATCGATTGAGGCTGCTCAGCGAAAAAATATCACTCTGTCGAGTCCCCCAGGATCGCCCCGGCCTTCAGTGCTTCAAGTTCTCACAGAAGCGTACTTTGTCAGGGTGGTCCCAATCCTCAGATTTTTGTCATACGAAGTGATCGCCATCGCGGAGGGCTGATTTCCGGAGACCAGACATGATTGATGAGGGCGTATAGGAGCGGTAGGAAACCAAGTCTGCTTCGATGCTCACTACTCCTTGTTCTGTGTCCCGCCATGTCGACCACGCTCGATAAGTAAACATATTCATGGACCCGGGTCATGTAATATAATTATGTAAATAAACATCTGGACCATAACTTTGGCCCGCTTAAACCGTTGATAAAGTTCCGTTGTTCGTACGTTGCATCTGCAATCCAGCTGAAATGAACTAACCGCTGAAGACACTTTCGTACACTTTCGTAGGCCATTTGAGAGCTGTGATTGGAGGAGGGGTCGGCGAAAAAGGGAATTAAGGGTCCTTCCAAAAGAGAAATGGGCGTAGCCCATCCCAAAACTCGCTTCTGCTTTACAGATGTAGTATGCTGGGGAAACACCGTTGCTCCACCCCATATTCCGACCGTTCATCATGATGTGACCGCGATGACGGCGTGAAATTCGAACAGACCACAGAAATGATAGTGGAGGCGAGTAAGTGCTAACAATGTTGGCTTCATAGCCAGGGTCAGGTTTAGGCTGGTTACGGCTCAACTAAGATTTTCTGGGCAGGCCGAGCTATATAAGCCGAGGATAGCGCTAGGGGTCCCTGTTTTCTCGCCCTACCCATATCAAAGAACATGCGTATCTTCCTGGCTCTGCTCCTTCTCCCTTCTGTGGTTTATGCAGAATTTATTCCCGGCGGGAGCTTTGGGAAGACAACGATTGGCCCTTACAACAACTGTTCCGGGACGTTAACAAAGCTACCTACGGACATCGCCAACGATACCCTCCCAAACATTGACCCAGACGATCCCAATGGATGGGAACGCTGGGATCTGACCATGTACCAGTCAGGTCTCTTCCTCTCCATGCGCTGGATGCAGGGCGACCCTGCCTCCTTTAATTCGGTTCCGGCAGAAGGCACATTTGAGCTTATAGCTAAATTCTCCAATGGGACATCATACAGGACACACACCTCTGGCCATAAGTTGACCTTCACTAACGAGTCGAGCTATTCAATTTCGATCGCCGGTAACGCCCTTTCGTGGGATGACAGTCAAACTTGGTTTAACACCTCACTGAATGTGAATGGTCTTACTGCCACATTCGGAAGCCAATCGTGAGTGTGCAAAAAGTCCTCCCAACTATACTCAATGGTTTTTCTTAGCATTATGCTCGACAAATTTTCGCCGTATGCTGGTTGGATCGTCGGTCAACTGACCGAGGACTTGTTTACTGGGATCCCAATGACCCGTGGCCACAGGTGAGGCTAAAATGTACTCCTACCCCCAGGTACCGTGACATCGCCTCCGCCAGCCGTGATGGATCCATCGTATTCCCATGGGGTGAATCAGTCTCATTGAATGCCGACTCTCTGTTGAATCATATGTTCTCTGTAAAGCCAATACAAACACTCGTCACCAATTATGCCATCCGCGCTTTCCGCTCGAGTGGTGCAGCCGTTGGTAATACCTTTCTCTATGAGAGCTCGCGTGCGCCGAATGGTAGCCGTGCGTCCCTCCCTTCTGTATCACGCATTGATACTCATGCCACAGCCCACAGAGTACGAAGCCTTCTTTCTTGGGCGTGTCGGGACTGGGGGCCCTGTCCTTGCGCCTTATACGATCTACGCGGGGACTAACAGCGATCTTTTGTCCGTCAACCAGATTAATGCCACCACCACCCATGCTCAACTTGCTGGATGCAATCAAACGAATTCAGTTCCCTTTTCATGGAATTATACTATCCCTGGCACGGGGCCTGTCGCTGAACACGTTGATAGTGCAGGTGGAAAGACGAGCTTCTATCTTGTCACTGCCACCACCTCCGAACCATACGAAGATACTGTCTTCCTCCAGACGGGGACCGGCCTCATTCAAACATACGAGGCGCTTGGGGCCGCGGTATTGGAGGAGACGCCAGATCAGGGTGGCGAGCAGCCGCCGAATCCTAACGTGCAGTGATAGGCATGCTACGTCGAATGTTCATCATTTGGTTTCTGACAGCTAACGCAATTCAAACTGTGGTTCTGGTATTTGTGACCACCCGAGTGTGACTTAAGTATAGCCGCGTCGCAATATAGAGAAGCCCTTTCCACGTGACTAACTTCCAGAAGGCAGTCTTGCAAAGCAGCCGTTATCAACCACTTCATACGAGCTCGATCGGCCCGAGGCGCGTAGCCGGGAATGTACACCGCGGAAAGCTGCTGAGCAATGGGTGGCCGGTGACCTCGTGAAGTGTCACTTGATCCCTTTATCGAGTCGCGTCATCTAATGCCCCTAAAACGTCATCCATAGCAGACCATTGTCTTTCGAACCACAAGGCAAGTTGTGTCTGTTGTCAAGACGATTGCGTCACCTTGCGTGGAGGTTGATTAACCATTCGACGTTTAGATTGCACACTCGGGATTTCTAATGTGACCCTCCAAATGGGATCATATGAGGCGTATAAAAGGTGAAGAATAATGTGCGGTTGGAATCCATCCGAAGGAACATATCCCTTGTTTCACTATGGCGCCTTCCGTTGCCGAATTACCCCAAGTCACCGAAGTGAGCAACAACTTAGAGCAGCTCAAATTGGACGCTACCGGAAAACAAGACGTGAGGACGTCTTACACTGCAATGAACCACATAAACTGACCTCTCACTGCGACAAGAACGGTCCCTCTTACCCATACTATCTCCCGTACTACGATTTGAACGAGAAATGGCCTCCCACCGAAGTTTATGGTTCGTCCCTTGCGTGTTTCATTCCGTCGACGACTGCGAATTATGAGCAGAGCATGTCGACCCTGGCTTGAAAGCTGACCTCGCAAAGCCCCACCTCCTTACTCCCGAGGCTCGGGTCGAGGATATCAGCCCCTACATCGGCACCGAAATCAGTGGAATCCAGATCTCGCAGCTCAGCGAGGAAGGCCTCGACGAGCTCGCGCTCTACGCTGCGGAGCGCAAGGTGCTTATATTTAGGGACCAAGACTTCAAGGACATTGGACCCGAGAGGCAGATCGAGTTGACCAAGTGATATACTGAGATTTTAGTCATTTGGGCGTACATCTGACGACAAACATAGACGTTTCGGGCGCATACAGAGACACCCTACGTCCGGGAACGTGAAGGGTTACCCTGAGTTCCACGTTGGTGAGTTTGTTCTCGCACGGACGAGGAAACGATTGACAAGGTCTACCAAAGTGTATCGCGACGCGGACCACGATCATCTGAAGCGATATCTTTCCGACGACCGCATCAATCAGACGCAATGGCACTCTGACGTAGTGAGTTAACTGCCATGTCTGTGCTGCTGAACACATCAACGTCCGTCCTTTGATGTAGTCTTACGAGAAACAACCCGCGGGAACCACGTTCTTCTTCATCCTTGACCAGGTATGTAATCTCTCTGTCGACCTCTTATCAACCCTGACTCGAGCTCCTAGCCGCCCTCTGGTGGTGACACTCTCTTCGCGTCCCAAGTTGAAGCCTACAACCGTCTCTCCCCCGAGTTCCAGAAGCGTCTCGAGGGTCTCCGGGCCGTGCACAGTGCCCACGAGCAGGCTGAATCCTCTCGTCGCCGCGGTGGCCCAGTCCGCCGCGAGCCCATCTACACCGAGGTTTGTACCAGTCTCTCATTGTTGCAATTGCGGAGGCACAAATGACATCCACCGACAGCACCCCCTCGTCCGCCGCCACCCAGTGACGGGCGAGAAAGCGCTCTACGTCAACCCCGGCTTCGTCCGCCGCATCGTCGGGTTCAAGACCGAGGAATCCGACTACCTTCTCAAGTTCCTGTATGACCACATCAGCAAGGGTGCTGACTTCCAGATCCGTGCGCACTACAAGCCTGGCACGGTCGTCGTTTGGGTATGCAGTCCGGTATTTGGCGTGGGTGGGTGTGCAGTGTCTCTAACGTGATTCGTGCGCAGGACAATCGCGTGACGGTCCACTCGGCTGTGGCTGATTTCGATCCGGCTCAGAGGAGACATGCCGTGAGGCTCACTCCTCAGGCCGAGGTGCCCGTCCCGGCCACTGCGTAGGAAGCCGATGGACCAAGAGACGCCAGTGTGTACGATATATATCAGCTAGCTGAAACAGTCCATGCCTTATTCTCTTACTTCATCCTCTTATACGTTGGTCCAGAGGAAGTTTGTATAACTTGCCGTTCGGAGCACCTATCTTGGAACTGGGTCTATCAAGCGCCTTGCTGGAAGGAAGCTGTGCCATGGTTGGATCGATTTTTTGCCAAACGTCGACACTCGCAAACATCTCCTACGCTGTTTGGCCCCTAAGTCGAGCGGCCCAAACAGACCCCACTGAGAATCCCCCGCAGGTAGGCCCCGTTCTAGCATGGTCACCGTCGGGCGGCACAGCCCGGGCCGACCCTAAGGCCGATCGCGAGCCTGAGCGAGACTTGGATTAGCATCTGCGTTTCTACCACTACCCCTTTGCGCCGCAGGGGCTCTCCTTCTGCATGTCACTTTGCTCACATTTCCGTAGCTAAGCAGGCCGTATGCTATTTTTAACAGGCACCCATTAGCCAACTACCCTGTGGATGATCAATCTTCATTTCATTTCGCCACAATGTCCGGCAGCTCGAAGATCGCTATTATGAGCCATACAACACATTGCTTTCATATTGCTTTGGCCCTGACTCACCGGACCACGTTTTCGCCCTTCATCACACTGAATGTAGATCTTCTCCCCGTGACACCAATCGCATCATATACATGATCGTCTTCGATACCAGCTGTCATCCCTTGCTCATTTTGGACTCCAAGGATGACAATTGGGTGGATAAGGCCAACCTAGGCTTCAAAGCGGACAAGGACATTCGTCAGGGGCTCGAAACTACGGCTGCTACCCCTGCCTGCGGGGATTGAGCTTGTTCGAAACCTCGCTTTGTGCTTACTATGTCAAGAATGTTGCTAATGACGAACTAGAGCCCTCTTTTAATAGATTGTCCACACCCTGGCCCTCTTCCCCCGACTTTCTGGAGGCCGCCCGGAACGTGGATATTCTTTTTCTCAAGAAGGGTTCATCATTCTAACCGTGGCTCTATGTCCAACTCGAACCCGGACTAGAGCGGTCTCAGTATTGTTTGTTGCTTGTATTACTTCCCTGCCATGCATTCTCATGGTCTAAGCAAGGGCATCTTGAATTTGAAACACTGAGACTCGAGGTCAACATTGCGCACGAGATACAGCGGACTCACGGTGGCCGCGTCTACCGTGGCGATACGAGAGCTGGTGGTGGCAGCATGGTGGACGCGGGGAGGCTCATGCAATCAGTAGAAGCACCCAAGTATGAGGATTCGTTCGTGTGGTGTGGTGCGACCTGAGAACTTTGTCAATCCGTGGACTCGGACTCACATCACAATTGAACCCGTCCAACATCCCCTAGTCCAGACTCCGGAGACCAATCCGTGGATGTACAGGACGTCGGACTCGGACGCGGGGGTCGTCCGCGTCGACACGTCAAACCACTTGCCCCGTGGAACGATGACTAACTACGGTGGAGCGACGTGCCGGCAACAAGACGTCATGCTAGCACCACTTTTGTATGTTGAACGTTCGCACTCCCTACGGCCGCCGCGGATCCAACATTTTATTTCAGATGTGCAAGTAACACACGTACCAGGTTTCACTTTGGCAACGGGCCAAGTCAAGTACTGGTAGAGTCGACACTGCTACTGATGTCCCATATGTACGCATGTCGAAACTCGGTATCATGAATACTGAGAGTTTACCGAAATTACCATCTTTTTCGCAGCACCTGTGCTGGCAGTGGAGCAAGTTCCACGACTCTTGAATGGTACATGCCTTCTTGCAAGAGGTTCGTCGTACCTTCCATTCCGCGAAGACGAGAGGAGGGCGACCAAGCACGTGAGAACAAATTCAACCACCCTGGCATTGGGTCGACGGGAGGCTATGTAATATCTTTCCCACTAGTCTCCGCGACAGTTTCTGATTTCTACATATCACAGACAACTTCCATGACTGTGAGACTTTCTTTCCCTGATCACTGCCCCCGGCGATACTAGCATCAAAGATGATGGGTACATTATTTTTACTATCACCATAGCCTTCCATCCGGGACAAAGGTATTTAACAAACGCTGATTCTGTAGGACATGCCTACACCCAACGGTTTTCATCATGCCGACTGCCATCATTAACGCCATGCAGGGTCCTTTCGCCGGGACGCTAGCAACAATGATGTTGTATGGGGTGATTTGCATGCAGACATTTCATTACGCCAGCAACTATGGTGCTTCAGATCGGCACATGTTAAGGTGGTGGGTGAGTCGATCGCCCTCCTCGTCCAGGTATGCACACAAGTCGCTCATTCGAGTCATCTCGTATAGGTGGGATGTGTATGGTATGTTGCACACTCGACTTTGCCATGTTGGTCGTGAGCTAGTGGATGACTGACTGCACAAGGCTCCTGGAATCCATCCATACCGGCTTCTCCGTCCACTTTATAGAATATTACTTGCTCCTGCACTTTAATGATCCGGCGGCACTGGAGTATGTTGTTTGGTAAGTTCTTCTGCATCACTGGTTGCGTCGCATTGTGAACACTGGAATTAGGACTCAGGAGGTAAGCCGCCAGACCGTCCATAAGTCCCATCGCTCACATGCCGTTTATTATGCAGGCTACCTATCTCAGCGGGGTGAGTCTAGAAAAGCCCTGTTCCGAGATCTCTTTGATAATCGGCCAATAGTTCCTCGTCGCATTGTCGGTTGAACTGTAAGCTCGACAACGAGTTGTCTGAACAGCGCTTACGTGAAATCATACAGGTTCTTCATATGGCGCATCTGGCAATGTAAGCACACGCTCGTTGACGTTCATGGATATTCTCCCTAGTGATACTGCATTGTGAAGTGAGCAAGCAGGCTTTAATATGCATCCCTCTCGTACGTCACCTTTCCGCTCACTATACTAAATTTGAGGTGACATGCTCGGACTAGGCCATGCTAGCGTTAAGCCGTACAGGTGACGTCCTTTTCCCCTCCTTCACAGTTCCTCTCCTTACTCTTATTAGGCGTCGGAATAGAGAATGCTACAATTGGGTACGGATCGACTCACGGAACAGTTTACTTCAAAATCACTGACACACGTCCATAGTCTCAGATATACTGCCGTGAATGAGTTCCTTGTCAAAGTCTTTGTAGGCTGTGCCACAGAAAGTTCATACAACTCAAGTTGACCCGATATACTACCAGCCTACCATGATCGCAGGATGGGTTCTATGTGCCGCCACGGACACCTTGATCGCGATATCGCTTTGTTACTATCTTCGGAAGCAGCGAAGTGGGATGAAAAGGTGACTTTTATCAAAGACTGGACCGGCTGAAACCTACGCACTCATCAGGACGGATCACATCATCAACACGCTGCTGTTGTACACGATCAACACCGGCGCATTGACATCGTAAGCATTCGTGCGGACCGTCGTAGCGTAAACTCGCCACTGATGCATCTTCAAAGGATCTTTTCCGTCATCATCATCATCACGGTGGGTCTCGCTTTCGGTCGTTACCTGCCTGTATAGGCTCAATGTGCATTAGTACCTTACGCTCCCGGGCTTGGATTTCACCGCCTTCGTGCAGGTACAGAGTAAACGTGAGCCAGCCTTCCTTGATGAAACGGGCACCAGATCGCTCAATCCAGCACTTGCACAGTATACGCCATATCGTTCCTCGCATCGTGCGCACGCATTCTCATGCCCACCTCGCATGCGTAAAAACGTTGACACCCGTTTCAGATTGAATGCGCGCAAAGGGACACTCGAGAGTGCCCGAGCGGCCGTTTCGACGGGGGCGAACAACCTCTCGCTCCACTTTGGCACCCGGAGTGAGGGAAAGTTCGATCCACGCTTGGTGGGCACGCCGTTCCGCGTATGCACTCTCAAACGCTGACAGCGTCTGTGTTCCCCCCCCCTTCATCAGACGCCTATCCTAGAGGTTAGAAAGGACGTCGAGGAGGAGACGTTCCCGACCATGACAGGCCAGCCGCCCTATGTGTGAGGAAACGAGTCGGATGTCTCCCCCCCCCTTTGGAAAATCACGTATGGCATGCACCCTATCTATCTGTTCATGTTTTCTCTCTCTCGTATGGAGTGACGGATGTATCTGTATCGAGTCGACTCGGATGCGACGCGGTTGGCATTGTCCAGCGTTTGAGCCGTCACGCGCAGCGCAGACTTGAAGCTGGAAGCTTTGAACAGCATGTCCGAACACCTGTGTATGTACGGTGTCACCGCGAAAGGCCCCGCCGCGTCCGTTTTGAACGCTATCCACGCCAGCGCGCAAACGAGGGGTTATGGCAGTCGCGACCGTGGCATGGAATGGAAGGAATGCCATTCTCGTCGACACGTCACTTGCGTGGCGAGTCCAGGCCCCCCCCCCCCCTTCATTCGACGGCGCTCAGACAGGTCACCAAAACTAGAGTACACATAGACTTTCAACCTGAAACACATGTGTGTACAAGCGAGAAGCACAGAAAAAAAAAAAAAAAAGAGGGTTCCAGATCGATTGGTTACTAGATACGTCCGGCTCGCAAAGCCGATCTCCGGGCGGGAACGGGCCGAGCATTGGTTTGGGCCTTGTCATCCTTGCCCAACAGCCTAGGCCCGCACAGCTGGGCTGAGTCGTCTGAATCCATGCTTCTAGGCTCGAGGGGTCGACCATCGAGAAACGGCACTCGCCTCTGAACGGTCGACCACTCAGATTTTCGATGCCCCTCTTCTTCCTTACTACGCGCCAGCGACATCTGATTGCACCTATCAAAACCCATTAAAGAACAAGCTAACTAGTAGTTCGACAACTCAAGCTAAAAAAACAAAAGGCAGAGAAAAAAAGGGTTAGAGCACACACACTCGCGGATCGATGGATGACGACAGCACAATGCGGGAAAAAAAGGAAAAAAGGATGGCGAGAGAGCGAGAGACGTCGTGCAAGTAAAAAGAGGAAATTTTGGGCAGTACAGTTACTCGAACAAGAGATCAATATTACACGCGCGGGCATCGTAAGAATGGTATTGCGGCTACCAAGACAGATCGCACCACCGACTACTGGTTTTTGCATTCTTCAGGATTCACAGTGCCTGCGCCGGAGCCCCCACGACCCTTGGGAGGGCCACGCCTTCTTGCGGGAGGCTCGTTGTCAGAGTCAGAGTCCTGAAAGAATGCGGGGCTAAGGTCTGCGGGTCAAGCGTTGCACGGGCTGGAAAATCATACATCATCGTCGAACTGGTCATCATCATCCTCGTCGAGCTCGTCAAACTCGTCGTCGTCATCCATCATGTCGTACTCCAGAGCCTTCCCGGTGAAATAGTCAATGGCACGTGGGATCACCTGTTTGTGGTATGAGCTCTGAAGCAGGAAGACAAACAAAACATTATCACCTTCTCCTTCAGATCTTCACCGATCTGGTAATCCATCTCCAGCTTTTCTTCGAGTTCCTCAAGATCTTCCTCGTCAATGTCCTCGTCGTCCGAGGGAGGAGCGGGAGGAGAAAAGAAGTTGAAGAAGGAGTCAGTCGGTTTTGCTTTGCGCACCAAGCGAGTGCGGTTGGTGTCTGATCGGGTAGATAATCAGCATGCCGCAAGAGCCGATCGGTGAGCAAAAGAACCGACTTTTATTCCGTTGCTTCTTGATCTCGAACTCCTTGGTCAAGTCTTTGTCCTCCTTCCACTTGATTTCAGTGCCGATCGCACGGTCATACACAAAATCGCCAGCGTAGCCCACTTCCTCCTGATAGAGATACGTCTTGTCCAAGACTTCATTCTCAAAGAATTCGTTTGAGCTGAAATGGAAGGAGATCTTGAAACCAGGCTTGGGTTCATCGTTGGAGAGGTACGACAGACGAATATCAATGAGATGTTTGAGAGCAGCCGCGTCGCGTTCAGTGATGAGGTCTGAAATGCCAATGTGGTTACGAAGGGCTGTGAGCCAAAACTCTGGGATGGCGGCAGGGCCACTCGGAGCGTCCTTGGCGAGTGGCGTGTACTCCGGGTTATCCTTGAGCGATGCCTGAATGCCGGCTTCGACCTCCTCCGCGGTGGGCGCAGATGAGCCAGAGATAATTGCATTTCGTCGCTCATAAAGAGGCTTGTGAAGTTCGAGGTACTAACGAGATAAGACGACGCAAATGAGCGATTTGATCGCGCGTACAAGGAGGGAATTAAAAAAAAAAAAGAGGGGGGGGGGAAAGGGATGGATCGCGTACTTTCTTCTCGAGCTCCAAGCACTCGCGCTTGTACTGATTCTGCAGTTCGTTTTGCTTGACCTGAACCCCTTTCAGGGCCTCGATGCTCTTTTTGACTTCTGCTGGTAGACTTTCGATGTATCCAGAGCTCTTTCCGACGAGATCAGAAAGACGATTTTGGACTAATCCAAGCATGGCGGACTGGGCGCCAGGTGGGAGGGCACCCTCACCATCCTCTTCTTGCTCATTATCTTCAGAGATGTCGGGGACGGTCGGACGCGACAGGCCCTGTGCAATCGGCGCTTGATTCAAGGGGGTGTTCTGTGGTGTCGGTGCGGTTATATCGCCATGAGCGATGGGCAGGTTGGAAGTCATGATGGCGACAAGAAGAAAAAAAGAAAAGAAAAAAGGACGGTGCACTCGCAATGGATCTGCCTGGACAATCAGCGCAGGCAAACACAACAAAGGCAGATCAAGCGGAGTTTCGGTCGGTGCCGGGCCCGATCCCACGGTGTTGCAATGACACGACATGAGTCGGTTGGCGACACGATGACACTGGTGCTGGTGTTGTGGGCCACATCAAACCTCGCAGGCAGACCATCGTTTACGCTCATCAAAGTGATGAATGCGCCAGCAGGAACGCCACTCGGCCGAGCCATTGCACAAGGGCTGCTTATACTTAGCTCACGCGGGCGCGCGCTGTCGTTCAGTCCGATGCACGCGTGGTTCCCTGTGCGACGTTCCGTCTGGATATATCCTAGTAGTCCCGCCCACTTGACATCGCACCCCGGGTCGGAGCAACCATCTCGCCCTCACTTTCCCAATATCTGCCCGATTGCCCGTCTGAACGCCAGTTCGGTCAACTAGGTGGGACCATATGTGTATTGTGAACCTCCTAGGATATCATACTATACGCAGACAGGAGTTATTGCATGCTCGTCCACTCTGAAAATTGATTTCATACCACAAGAAAGCAGGACTATGCTTCCGAGTAGTAGGACGCTATTTTCGTTTCTAATGTGGGGCCCCATTGGCGGAGAACTCTGCTGATGAGGCTGCCCGGAATATCCAGGGGGGTCCGTCAGTAATATTATCTTGCTCGAATCAAGGCATGTGAACGCACGCCGTTGATGTCATACGTGTCAACGTGACCAGCATCAAATGATATTTCACAATGTTAATAAACATCTGGTTGAAGAACACAACCACACTGAGTAACAGTATATAAATAGTGTCTGCAATTCCTCCATGTAGACATGATGAAGAAGCCACACAAAATACCTAGATAGGAATCGCGGAATGGATATTGGTGACGAATTGCGAATGGAAGTAAGGGGTAACTATATCCTGTCCATTTGATTGGTAGAACGACTGGGGAGAGTAGACGTCTGGTGACTCCGACCAAGACACCACCCAACTGAGTAAACCAAGACCCATCACACACTGACAAATCTAATCAAGGCGCTCCTGCTTAATAGTACCCAAAGGAAGGGTGAACCAGCTCTCGCCCTTGACAAGTAGATCGCTCAGAGCGCAATAGTATGCGATCCAGGCCGTCACGATACCGAACGCACCACCAGCATTGTTCAGCGAAGCTGTTCCAGTCCAGGAGCCAGCCGCGAGAAGAATGAAGGTGATACAGAGGAAGAAGAATAGCCCGATAAGGGCGATGCTACGACGAAGGGCGCCGAGGCTAAAGACATTTCAGGGCCGTGTCCCGGGACAAATGGCCGTGGAGGACTCACAGGAACATGAAGGTCAGGATAAACCATATAATCAAGTACATGCCGATGGCCTGCGAAAACTCTTCCGTAGAGGTATACGCCGCGATCACACCACTGCCGGGGATAAGGATTGTTGCGTAGGACATCCAGAAGGCACCGTAAGAAGTGAACGCTGCATGACCATTAGCCAAATATAAAATAGCAATGATGCAGATAACAAAAAGGGCCCGCGACATATTTCACGCGGATCAGATGATCGAATGAAGTAATCTCACGCCGGGGTGATGCGGCAGTGATGCGGGGACCCTCGCAACAGTAAAGATGAAACGTACCTGTCGCTCCAAAGACATTGCCGCGGGGGAACTCCCACATTCCCGCCAAGAATTGAGAAAGACCGCCAGAGAAGCAAGCCATGCCAACGACGACGTTGGGGGTATGGATAGCTCGTGCATTTACATTGTACAAAGAAAGAAGGAATGTGGTGGACGCGAACGAGAACAAGCCACTAGGGTGCGGTTAGGGCGGGAAGGTATGCAGTGATGGGCGGGACGTACAGAGCACCGGGATTGGCAATCTTGGATGGTCGTGGCGCAAAGTTGGCTGGCTTGTCATAGTGAGAAGTCTGAGAAGTGCGAGCCTTTTCAACGTCGGACATGGTGGTGTTGTGGAAGTGGGGGTGATACACTTGAAGGGGAAAAAGAGACGCAAGTTGAAGGGGACAAAACCACATCCAGTTGCACCTTTTATCCTTGCAGACAAAAATGCTGCCGAATAGAATAACGGGCAAATGAATGCTGACACAGCG
>JBBPUP010000362.1:10541-22726 GCA_038094735.1 Exsudoporus floridanus
AAAAAAAGAGGAGGCAAAAAAGAATCCCTTGTTCCACGAAGCCTGAAAACGTGTGCAAGAAAGAAAAAAGAAGGAAGAAAAGCAAGAAAGAAGGGACTCAGACCATGACGAGCCTGCCCATGACGTACGTCCCCCCGTTGACAAGCCCGAGGTTCATGACGTCCTTGCCACCGAGTCCGATGCCAGGACCTGGCAACGTGCCCTTCCAGCCGCAGGGGTGGTATGGCAACAGGCCCACGTTCTCGTCCCACGAGTTGCGTTCCTCGATCCATTCGTCCGAGGAGGGATCTTTGAACGCCGTCACGGGTGGGAGGGGGACAGAGGTGGGTTTGGCGTACTCCGCGGGGGTGATGTTGAAATCGGCGAGGGACTGGGGGATCCATTGGGAGGGGGAGGGAGCGCGACGACGACGCTTGGCAGGGGGCTTGGAAGAGGATTGGGTGGGGGAGTCTGGGGGGGAGGTCGTGCCGGCGTCGCCGTCGCGCGTGCGCTTGTGGGAGGCGCGGACGGGGGCGGTGGGTGGTGTGTCTGTGGCGATGCGGAGGGGGGGAGGGGCATCGGCGGGAGGCTGTGGGATGGGGGTCGAGGTCGAGGTGGTGCTGGTGCTGGACATGTGGGGTCGGTTGGTTGCGTTGACAGGTTTGAGAATGCACCGTTTGACGTGCCGGTTTAGGTTGGACGCGACGCCAAAGCGACGACCGCAGGTATCGCACACGAACGCTGCGAGAGACGGATGAGCGATGTTCGAGCAGATGGTGGTATCGGATTGGACACACCTTTTTCGCCCGTGTGGACAAGCAAGTGCTGGGTTGGGTGGGGGGGATAAGTGCGGGTTTATAAACCAAATACGAGACAAACCTTTCGGAGGGTCGAGGGTCTGTCAAACGACTTTTCGCACATCCAGCAGCCGTGCTTCTTCTCGCGCGGACGAGGGCCCGACCCTTCCTGCTTGGATGTGCGGGAAGACGCTGGACGGGAATTGTTTGCACAGGCATTGCGGATGGATTGTGTGATGTCCGAGCCTGTCGCGGTCCCTGTGTGTGGGGCGGAGGAGTACGAGGGGGACGGGTCAGAAGGCATGGTGGATGGCTCGGGGAGGCTGATGCAACTCGGGGGCGGATAGTCGTAATGGAGGGGCTGGGGGAGGAGAAAGTCGGACCAATCGCAGTGGGTCGGGATCGACCTGAAGCCGGAGAGGGAGGGGGGGGCGAGGGGCGGGGTCGCGGAGGGGGTGGAGCAGCAGTCGTAGGGGGCATAGATGGAAGATCGGTCGAGGAAGCGCGCGAACGGATCCGGCGAAGCGTGGTGCGGACCGGCGTGCATGTGCTCCTGGAAAGCGGCAAGCTGGGCACCCTGGGGACCTTGCATGAGGAGGGGATGGATCAGTGGGACTCGTCCGGCGGGCTAGCTTATATACAACCCTCGTCGTCGCCGGTCAGCGTCCAAGATACGGTTTAGCATTCAACATCAGCGGCGTGGACGACCTCCTGGCGTGTCGAATGCCCGTTCCTGCGTCGAAGGCACAACACGCGTCCCCCCCTCTCTTCGCACATCGATCGTGATTTGATGGGCGGCAAGATCCCATCCAGCCCACCCAGATCACGGCGGAAACGGGGAATACCATCCCTGACCCGACCCTGCCTCGTGCTGCATCGATTTCCCTTTCTGCACGGACTGAGCGGGTTCTATCGGGCCACACAAGGTCACCACGTTCAGCGACGATCCCGGCGTTGTTTGCAAAAAAAAAAAGAAAGAAAGAAAGTGGCATCCCGGGTGCGCCTCGCGACACCCGGTCCACGCGTGCCATCTACGACAGGGGCAGGGACAAGAAACTGCGATGGCTCCACCCGTTCTCCAATTCAAAGCGATCGCAGCTGGAACCCAGCTCGCGCGATCGCGGTCAGTGTTTGTTTGTGCTTGTTAGTTTCCAAAGGTCTTGCCCAACGCGACCAAACAACCTCGTGGTCCGGGACATTACTACATGATTACATCGCTCAACAACCGCCGTAATACTCCCTCCCTTCGACATTGTCTCAGAAATGCCAATTACGTCTGCACAAAAGACTGCCATAGAGGAAATTATCGATATTCTCGTAGCCACAACACCGGCGCGTGGTAAACGTCAACTCTCGGGCATGTTCATGGATTTAGTGGACAGGGCGGACTGGCCCGAATATTACGAGGTACTTTATTCGATCCACATCTTTTCCTGCTTTAGCCGCGTACGCCATCGTCGTCGTAGGTCATTCCCGAACCACGGTGTATCAATGGCGTGAGAGCCAGCGTGGAGAAAAACCGGTACAAGGACCCAATCAACGCGTATACCGACCTATCCCTCGTGTTCTGGAACGCCTTGTTCTACAATGAACCAGGTAGTCAAATTGCATCAGATGCCGAAACCCTCAAAGTGAGTCATCAGTAATACCGAGGACCACCACGGATGACCCTCTCCTATCTCTTTCCCTTGTTTTCTCCCGTTCTGATCCTTTTAGACCGTGTTGGAAACTGAATGGCAGAAGCGGCCGGTGCTTCCGGCACCACGCCACTCACCACCCCCTTCCTCGCCTCAAAAGGTTCACGGAACCCTTCCAACTGCTCCGCCGCAATCCCAGTCCACCCATCTCACTACCAAACTTGGCACAACGGCACAAATGACCGCCTTAGCGTCTGGAAGCAACACACACGCTCCCCAAAAACTTGCGCCACGACGTGCCACACCACCCGTGCGCCCCTCCTTGCCCGAGATGATGGACGTCGACGTACACGGCATATCCCCTGAGCCCGACGGCCATGTAGACACGACGGCAAGTGCTGGCGCCGGAGAAGACAGAGACGGTGATAGCGAGGCGATCATCCGCCAGCTCGAGAAAAGCTTGCCCCGATGGGAAGGCTTTGGGGATCTGGGTTGGATTTCCGAGGTCACCCAGGTGTGTTCCTGTTTTCCCTCCATCATGATACGCGCATGTGGGCTTCTTTCCCCTTTGTCGCCTCTTCTTGTGTTTTTTCTTCTTTTTTCGATTCCAACTTGTGTGAATTGTGACGATGACATGGGTTATTACGCACATAGGAGCGACGATTGGAAATCGTGCTGGCGATCAAGAGCCACAAGGACATCGTGTACGTCTTGTCGCTGATCCTTTATGTTATTTTATTTTATGCCTGACCAACTCATGAAATGAACCCATATTCTACAGCGGAAATCGTTTGGCTGTTGCACTTGAAGCTGTTCCCGAGGAGCCCACCTCGCCCCTGTTATCTTACCAGGTAAGGTGATCCAACATCCCTCTTTGCCTCTGATACCATTATTGCCATGCCTAGTCACCCTTGTCCCTGAGATTGATCGAGGTGTGTTTGTGCGCTGTGTTGCCTGCGTTGGGGTTGCTGACCACAAAGGTGTTATTTTAGGGACGTGTCCGATCAGCATCATACGTGTCTTCGAAAAATTTTGATCTCGACATGGCGCGGTTGTTTGAAAAGGGACGGCGGTGGTACGAGCCGTGTACGGAGTCCTATGGCCGTGTGCTTACCCTCCAGGTAAGGTCATTCATACTATTTGGATCGTGATGGATGATGTATGGATTGACACCGCATCCACACTCGCATATGCACTTCGGAAATGATTCGCTAGCGACTCTACCAGGCACTCACCTCTCCCTCTCCCCCCGCTGGCCCCCCCTACATGTCTCCCACCCACTTTGCCTCCATCCGTGCTGGGCCCGGTACCGCCCGTCCCATGCACGCCACAGCAGATGCCGATGGAGTGCCTGGCATCACCACCTTCCGTGTGTCGACAAAAGATCGCACCTTCGTGGATGAGGTGCACTACAAGGGGTGGACGATTCGAATGGCGGATTGGCTACATCTGAGCAATCCCAACGATCCGAGTCGACCCATTGTGGGGCATGTCTTCAAGTGCTGGATCTCGGACGAAGCGTAGGTCCTTCTCTTCTTTGCTACCTTGTCAGCTTTTTCTTTTTGTCCAACGTTTTTTGCGGCGAATAGGGCTGACGTTTGGGCATGGGACAGTTCGAAAAAGGGCCAACCGGGTCTTTCGATTTGCTGGTATTACCGGCCTGAACAGGTAAATGCACCCCCCTGCGCTCTCTTTTTCTTTTTCTTATCCACCACGATGACCTAGACGTTCCACCCGGCACATACCCAATTCATGGACAAGGAAGTATTTAAAACGAGTACGTTATTTCACTGATGTGGATCGTTTCGTGTGCTAAATAAGCCGTGCCTATCTCCGTTTTTGAAAATGAACTTTGGAACCAATATCGAAATGAACGAACGTCGCTGGAAAAATGAACACGAAAATGAAAAAAAAAAAAAAAAAAAAAAAAAAAAAAAAAAAAAAAAAAATTGGTAAAAATAAAGGCCTCTTCGCAGACCACCCCGTCGAAGACGTTCTCGAAAAAATCGCCGTGCAGTTCACCGCGCGACATATCCGCGGACGTCCTCGTTCCCCGTTTTGGTATCCCGGATGGCCGCTCTACGTGTGCCACTCCCGGTACAACGAACGCGAGCGGGTGTTTGTCAAGATCAAGAACTGGGCGAGCTGTATCCCGGAGGAGGTGCGGAAAAAGGACGAGTTTATGCCGATTTACGGGTTTGAGCGGGTGGTGTATCCTAGCAAGGTGGCGAGTCCGTTTGTCAGTGCGCCGGGCGGTGTGGTTGTCAAGGGGCCTGGTGGGATTGGGGAGCCGTTGGAGAAGGCGGAAGGGGAGAAGACGGAGGGGGGTGGGACGGGTCGGAAGCGGACGAGGCGGAATGCAGGCACGGGGACGGGGACGGGGACGGGGACGGGGACGGGGACGGAAGCGGGTTCGAGCACCGCGTTGACAAAGATAGCCATGACGGGGGCGGTACCTACGCCCGTACAGACGCCCGGACCCGCTCACGCACAAGTTCCAAAGGCGTATGCAGGTGCAGGTGCCTCCGCTGGCGCTGGCACTGGTGCGACCGGCGACACGAAGGACCGAAGCATGCTGACGGCCGCGGGGAACCTGACCGTCCCACCCATCGTAGACAAGCTTCCCCCCGAAACGAGTGCGTGTCCCACGTCGGTCTTATTTTTTGTAGGGGGCGTGGACTGACGGATGGCGCTGCTAGCGGTTTATTTCGACCGGTCTCCGGAGACGAGCGAGGTGTTGTGGTTTGCGGCACCGCCGATGCATGTTGCAAGGGCGCCGGTGGTAAGGCATAGCTTGACGTATCTGGCGTATTTGGCTGGGAAGCGGAAGGAGAGGGATGAGGAAAGGGGAACGGGCGGCGGTAAGGCTGATGGCGATGGCGACGGGGTGGCGAGGAATGGAGTAGATGTGGAGGGAAAGGGGGAGGGAAAGAAGCCGCGGGTGGGGGTCGTGCCGACCGTGAGCGAGATGATGCAGACGGCGATGGATGTCGTGCGTTGAGGAACGTGCGGTCGTGAGATTCATTTGAAAAGGGATGGTGTGTATGCGTTTCCTATACACACATGGCATGGTGGGTAGGTCGGGTACGCCTCGTATGTCTCTACTTTTATTGTCGTGTGGAACTTGGACATAGGAATTGGATTCGTTTTATTTTGTTGGATGGACTCGGGCGTTTTTTTATTTTCTTTCGAAACTCGATGGTATATCTCTCTCTCAAGACTTGGATGATTGTAGATTCATTGAACACTTTACTTGGTACTTTCTACGTCGAATGACTTTCGTCTCTCAGTGGTCCGTGGACCGCAGTGAACACGCGCATACTCATCTGTATACACATACAGTACTTCCACCCGATCGCAGCGGTGCGCATCAGAATACATGTGTACAGTGACCGTGGCAAACGCGCGCTCGGATTAGATTGACGCACCGATGGATTTGCTGCGAGATTATCAATGCCAACCGTGAATTGATGGCGTGGATGTGTGTGTGCCCGGAGTAGTCCAACCCGGTGTATGGATCGCCTTTGCAAGTAAAGCACGTCTTACCTGCTCCACAGACGACGACGTTGCGTGTCGGGCCGGACTCCACCCACGGTGTTCCCGGTGACTCGGGGTGGATCGACGGTGATCGAACGTGTCGGTTTGATGTGGAGGCATGGAAGGTAGGCACCCATCCAACTGCCGCGCGCTCATCGTATATACAGTAGACATTGCTTGTCATCCGCTTCTCGACCTGAACCATGTGCGCGCTCGGCGTGCAGTGAGCATGAGGTCAAATCGTGGTGGCATGGGCGGTTTGATGGCAGGCGAACAGACTTGGATCCCTCCTTTGTAATGGGTCGTGTAGAAAGGCAGGACCAGATTTTACCTATGAGATCAGTGGAAGGGTGGTAGGACTCGGACACTGGCATCCTCGCTGCGTTCTATTCACCCGCAGGTGATCCGAACAAAGTGGGATACCGCTGGGCACGAAGCCCAAGTACGTGCAACTGCCAGTCAAGCGCCAATATAGTAGGAGGAAGATACGGACCTGATCACGGTGCAGTTCGAAATGAAATGCCGTAAGGGATCGTTGGTTGGACAAGAACATTCCCCACAGGGTCTGGGAACACGTGCAATGACGCTGAGCGAACAGCGAATATCTCGCAAGCGGCGGTGGCGAGGAAGAACGGCGAACAAATCGATCAAAGCATTTCGGAATGGCGACAGCGCGGCGTCACTATTCGAGTTACTGACTCGTTGTCCCGAAGGCAGTGAGTGGCCTGACGCCGGATAACCGCGGGAACAACATTGGGCGAGTTGGTTTTGTGGGAGGCGACTTGGCCCATATGCGAGAAAAAATGAAATCTGCGCGCAGAGCCTGGACGAGGAGACATCCGCCTCGGCGACGAAGGCAATTTCTCACTCAGCAATTCGACTCGACTGGTCATTGGATCCCACACAATCACGGGGTGAGCCGTCGTCACAACTTGCAAACGATTCACGAGTCGTCGGTCCACTGCGCCACGAGACTTCTGTGATGGTAGCAAAATGCTCGGCCAAAAGGTGATCGACACAGCCATAAATTACTATGAGCTCTACTCCGCCGACGGCAACGACTACCACTTGGTCGTGGACATCCCGGCAGCAGTAACACTGTGGTCGCGTTCTGCAACATTGGTCTCCTCTGGTGAGATGGTATCCGACGAAGGTAAACATAAAGCAATTCGAACCATCCACCGGGTCAGCGATTTCTCAGTGGTCAGTTTCGGTAGCAACTACAGCTCATGCGTTACCCTGCCATAGCATGCCAGTAGCGAATTCAACATGCACACTGCAAAGTGTACCATCACACGTCCAACACGTCCGACTCATCGACACACCCAGCTCCGAGTCACTCTGGGCATCCAACGCGCTCGAGACATACGTTCAGTCGTAAACTTTATACAACCTGTTCCTCGATGTTCAAAATGCGTTACTGCAAAACCATCTTACTTCAATCCTTGTTCGACATGGAGTACCATTCATTCGTGTCAGCAAAGCTGTACTCGAATCCTGGAAGCAGGTCCGGCTCACTGACACGGAACCATCGTTGACGGGAAGAATCACCCACTCTACCCACCCGAGCCATCACGCACTCGTCAGTCGAGCGCTTCCATGGGCACAACAGCGACACTGGGACGCAGCGATGGACGACGCCAAAGGGTCGGTCTTTGTTTACTCTCCTGCGCGTTTATGGTCGCGACGGTCGTAAAGATGCTCTGCGAGGTCGAACTTGGCCCCCTTGACTCAGTCTCCATGCTGAGGCGAGCCTACGAACCAGCAGCTAGTTACGATTTCCCAGGTAACCACGACAGGCTGACTGGGTCTTGTCGAGTATTCGTGGTTGAATGCAGGTGCGAGGGCCCGGCGCTTTCTACATTTCTACAGAGCACAAAGTCCTCAGATATTCGACAGCAGATCGGATAGCAAGTACAAACGACAACTACAGCGGCGCAAACCAAGAGAGTAAACGTAAGTAGAGAACTAGGCACCGAGATGTATATACAGTATACGTCGATCGAATGGTATATCCACCAATTTTTTCATCGTCCTATTCATCGCCAACGCAGCGTGGGTATAATCCAAACGGCCACACTCATCGATCATGTTGTTGTAGAACACCGACGTGATCTTGTTCGTCTGAGCATCGTCCACCGCCCACATCGTCCCGATCACAGAACGAAACCCGACAAACTGCATCGCTGATGCGAGATGCATCACCTCGTCTGGACTCTCCTCGTCCCCGACAGTCGTATGACAGGCGGAGAGATATGCAAACTGGGCGTTCTCTAGTTCACACCGAATAATCCGTTCGATTGTGAAGTGTCCGTCGTGGAGAGCGAACGCGGACTCGAACGGTTGTTTCCGATTGGGGAGACCATGACACGCAAGGTGCTCCCATTCGTTCTTCCCGAGTTCCTCGGTGACCCGGGAGATGCAGGAGTCCTGACCCTCTATGTGCGTGAAGGTGGCGAGGCCGTCGAGGCGCTGCTCGATGTTGGCCAGTTCGGCGCCGACCGAAAGAAGTTCATTCTCGCCCTTGGCTTTCGCTTGACCTATTCCAACGAACTTTCTGCATTTCGATGGAGAATGCTGGGGATCGTAACGCCTTCTAGCACGAATGAGGGCAGTGAGAGTTGGTGTATAAGACGAGATATACGGATTGGCGAGATTCCGTTGGCCTTTCCTATATGGACCGACGGCATGGAGGGGAAGAAGAGAGAACTCGGCAGTGGGGCACCACCATATGCGCGATTGCAATGGATGTACTGTCTGGAGGACGTTGACCATCGGAGACACAACCTCGTCCCGGAGTTCCCGCGGAAGGATAGCGAGATCTCGTGTCGCGTCCATCGACTTTGCACGCACAGTCAACGTGCCGAGACTCGACGACAGTTCTCGGACACCATTCCTTGCGATGGGTAATGGGATGTGAAGGGGATTCCGGTCGACTAGGACGACGAGAGCATCACAGCCATAGTCGCTGGCATTCACGACGATGACAGGGCCCTCGCGTGCTGCCGGTTGGAGGTCGGAGAAGGTGGGGGGGAAGAGGAAATGAGAGAGACCAGGCAAGCCACGGATTCTAGCGATGACGCTTTGTAATTCAACATTGAGACGGCACACTCGATCATGCTGATCTGGACCAGGTGAGTCAAGGGCAGTCCGAATGAGTAATGCCCGCTGTGTAAATTCGTCTGCCAGAATCTTTCCCGCTGAGCCAGATGCAACGACATCATCGAGCGGGGGAAGGAGGCGAGTGAGTTGGCTCCAAAGGACACCCCGACCTTGTTCTAGAAGCACAACCGCTTCTTTGGGAGAGCCATTGCGAGGGCATGCTGAGAATGCGTCCACTGCGAGCGAGGACGTGAGGCCCTTGAGGACAGTGCGATGTTGAGGTAATGGTGGTAGAGTGACGACGTGATGAGTAAGTAAGCGGAGAAATGTCTGGTAGGCTAGGAGTGTAGTGGGATGGTGAAAATCTTCAGCTACGCGGATCCATGCTCTAGCGGCAGATAAGTCAGTGAATAACACCATTGAGGGTGGATGTGCCAACTGAGCATAGGGACCGAATAGTTCCTCCTTATCTTGCAACTGGTTCGACTGTGTAAATGTAAATCGAGTATGGAGGCAGTATGCAAGGGCGTCCAATGACTGCGATCGATCCGGATGCCCTGGCGGGCGGAGCGCCAGCGCATGTCGGTTGAGTACAATGGCCTCATTGAGATCCTCCATCGCTTCGAGTCGCTTGTACCGAGTAGAGAGATCTACTGCGAAGTTGTTCAAAGAGATTGAACGATCTGGATATTTCAGTGGGCAAAGTGCAAGCGCATTTCGCTGAGGACAATGGCCTCATTAAGGCCCTCCATGCCCCCAAGCTGTCCATACCGAGTCCAGAGACCAACTGCAAGGTTATTCAAAGACCTTGAATGTTCTGGGTGCCCCAGTGGGCGAAGTGCAAGCGCGTCTCTGTCAAGGACAATGGCCCCATTGAGGTCTTCTATCACCCCAAGTTGCTTGTACCGAGAGGAGAGATGGATTGCAAAATTGTTCAAAGACATTGGACGATCTGGGTGCCCCGGTGGGCGAAGCGCCACTGCGTCATGGTCGAGGACAATGACCTCACTGAGGTCCTCCATCGCCCCGAGTTGCTTGTACCGAGTCCAGAGGTAAAGTGCGAGGTTGTTCAAAGACACTGAATGACTTGGGTGGCCTCATGGACAGTCCCAGTGCTGCGCGGTTAAGAACAATGGTCTCGTTGAGGTCCTCCATCGCCCCCAGCTAGTCGAAGCGAGTAGAGAGATGAACTGCGAGGTTGTTCAAAGACATTGAATGATCTGGGTGCCCCGGTGGGCGAAGCACCAGTTCGTCTCGGTTGAGGACAATGGCCTCGTTGAGGTCGTCCGTCACCCTGAGCTGGTTGAACAGAGTGGACAGATCAGCTGCGAGGTTGTTCAAAGACAGTGAACTCGCTAAGGTGCACTTCGACTCAGTATTGTTTGTGGTGGTTCAGGCGTGTGAATATGCAACCTTTCCACTAGATATCTCTCTTCTTCTGGGCAATCGCACATGGAGAGCAGCAACTACGAGAGTGTAGTACGATTATTTAGGTGTGCACCAACCCAAATATGGCGGGCATATCCTCTTTTCCGTTGTGCTGGTAAGCTTCCTATCGACCATCTCGCAGCGCACGGACGATGGTGGCCGTCTATTTGGTTGGACGTTCAAATCACTATTCAACAGTTCTTTGTGAGGCCCTGTAAGCCTCGTACGAAAGAAGCAGGCAGATTTTTCTCAGCATGATATCCGCCATTGACGAAGAGGTTGCACAAGCAAACACATCACCAGCTGGGTTTCCGTCAAGTTTGTGCTCCATCAATGTAATTACCGTGACATTTGTGCAATGTTCTCTCCTAGAATCCAGGCTGCGCTGCTTCAAGAAACGACTGCGCATCGGAGCTGCAGCACAACCCGGTGAGGCAGTTAGCTGATATGCGGTTGTAATCACTCTTAACTCATACTTTTTCCCAAGAGCTTTGCATCAAACGTCGAAGCCACTCTGCTGGTGGACACATTGACTTGACTTTACCCTCGGGTGGGGCGGGGAGGCGGTATAGCAGATCGGACAGCAAGTACTCACGATAACTACAGTAGGGGAAAGCAAGAGAGTAAACATAGGTAGAGAACTAGGCACCAATATGTATATATAAAAAACGTTGGTCAAATGGTATATCCACCAATTCGTTGATTGTCTTGTTCAGCGTCGACGCTGCGCGGGTATAATCCAGACAACCACGCTCGTTTATCATGTTGTCGTAGAACGTCGAGGTGATCTTGGGTGCCACAGCATCCATCACTCCCCACATCGTCCCGATCACAGAACGGAACCCGGCGAACTGCATCGCCGACGCGAGATGTATCACCTCGTCTGGACTTTCATCATCCCCGATAGTCGTATGGCATGCGGAGAGAAATGCAAACTGAGCGTTCCGTAGATCACACTTAATGATGCGCTCGATCGTGAAGTGTCCGTCGTGGAGAGCGAACGCGGACTCGAATGGTTGTTCCTGGTTTGGGATGCCGTGACACGCAAGGTGCACCCATTCATGCTTCCCGAGTTCCTCGGTGACCCGGGCGATGCAAGAATCTTGACCCTCGATATGCGTAAACGTCGTGAGACCACCGACGCGCTGACCGATGTCAACCAGTTCAGGGCCGACGGAAACAATTTCATTTTCACCCTCTGCGTTCGCCTGACCTATACCGAGGAAGTGGTTCCCTTTAGGAGCAGAATCATGCCGTCTAGCACGAACGAGGGCACTGAGCGTAGGGGTATAAGATGAGATATAGAGGTTGGCGAGGTTCTGTTGGCCCTCCTTATGCGGACCGGCGGCGTGCAAGGGAAGAAGAGAGAATTCAGCGGTTGGGCACCACCAGATCCGTGATTGGAGGGGATGTACCGTCTGGAGGAAGTCGACAATGGGAGAAACAACCTTGTCCCAGAGTTCACGCAGAATGAGGATGAGATCGTCTGTGACATCCATCGACAATGTACGCACACTCAAGGTACCGAGATTCGACGACAGCTCTCGGACACCTTCCTTTGTAAGTGATAAGGGGATGTGGATGGGATTCCTGTCAACTAGGACGACGAGGGCGTCACAGCCATAGTCGCTCGCATTCACAATGATGACTGGACCCCCACTGGCTGCCTGTTGGAGATCGGAGAAGTCAAGGGGGAGAAGGAAAT
>JBBPUP010000363.1:0-24811 GCA_038094735.1 Exsudoporus floridanus
GAGGATGCGCTCGTTCCTAGGTAGCCTGGTCCACCACAGCATTTGAGTGGGCAATGCGACCAAGATGACATCTGAAACAACCTCGGCTGTCAAAGGGGTCATCAATCCAAGCTACAAAATGTTGGGGAAAAAAGGAATTACTGGTTAATTCGATCGCGGCTACTGGGGGCCCAACCGGACATTACTATGCACCACCAGTACATACATATATGATAATAAGACTATCCGAACTGTTCTTTAATAAAAAAAATCCCAGTATCCAGGCCAATGTCACCATCTGTAACACAACTTATGCTGCAAAATCTGGAAGATTGTACCATGACCTGTTCGAGCCGCACATGTAAACCTTGGAGGTGGTGCACAGCGCCCATAAGAAAGGGAAGAAGACAGCAGAGCCAGCGGTTATACGTCGCGTCCAGCCAGAAGGAGGCACCATCCTTATGAACGAAAACATGATGCTCATCCGAGCCACCCTAAAAAATGAGAATGAAAAATTACACTGAATGCGGATGGAACTCACCATATCAGACACGTATACGAAAGCAATATCAACCACGTCGAAATGATATGGGATTCCCATGACATATACCAAGGATGGTAACCTACAAGTGGGGAAAAAAAGTGTTCTATGATATTGGAGTAGAACGGATCACAATGGAGCGCACAGTGTCCAAGTCGACACAGCACAAATAATGTCGAAGAATAATACTAGAATAACCCATACATCTTCCCACCAGAGTTAGTGCAGGTGTACCCGAACCCACAGTTGTGTGTGAGCTAGAACAATAACGAAAGCACCCATTCATGCAACGTTTGCTGAAGGGAATTGTTCAAACACATGCTCACAACAGCAGTGATGGAATTCAAGGTGGTAACGAGCACTCTCAGATGGACACGAGTTTAGTAGGATTCCCTGAGATAGAAAAGGAGCAGTTACCTAGGAGAGACTGATCAACATTTGCACTGGAATGCTCCTCTGACATCCTTCATGAGAGTGATCAGGGAATAAGTAGTGACCATTGTGGCTGTGATGTGTTTTTAGCATGGCAGCCATCTCCCTGAAAAAAAAGAGGAAAAACATGCCAAGAGCTGGGCAGGTCATACACAGATGTTTTTCATAATTCTGGCAGTCAGACTCACAACTTTGTGCCTTCAGAGCCCCTTGCATGAGAAGATATATTTCATCTATCATGCCCATGTAATTGACTGGCTTTCAGAGAGTCGAGTATGATTGACACAACTTACTAATATGTCATCTGATTTCGACCTGTTTTGTGATGGGAACTCCAATACAAATACAGTAAAAAAAAAAGTGCCCAAAGCCTTTGGTGCTGGGAAGATGGTATCACTCCTGTGATGCACTGGAGGAGCTTGACATCACACCCACCATTGCTTGGTTCCTGCATTCCCTTGTCATTACTAATTGATGGATCCTGGTGCCAATAAGGCAAATATAAAACATACTATAACCATGCATCATGGCCCTATGGCTCTGTAGACATTATTAGACAATAAGAATAAGAAAGTGTTGGGAATTATTTGAGGCCTCTCAGTCCATACAACCTGTTACAGTTGACTCCTTCCTAGCATGCACACAGATCCCTCAGTGGAGTTCTCAGGGTATGTGTTAGGAGAGAGCTGATAAGCTTCAAGGCAAGTGCATGGCACGAGGGTGCCTATAGGACCTAGCTTGGTTCTAGTGTACCATATGAGAACAGCTGTCATGCTTTTTTCCCCAGTAGTGTACTTATTGCTTAGATAATATGGAATAAATATATTTGATAGTTGATTCACAGAAATCAGACAAACCATGACTGTTTGTGTCATATCCCATGATTTTCCTAAAGTCCAACTCTGCTCCTCCAGTGCCTCCAGACTTCTTTTACTTACAAACTCCAGAGCTTCTTGTTTAGGACTTAGCTCCTAACCTTTGGACCTTATTCCTTGACATCTATCCAACTACCAGACACCCTTCCAATTACCTTTGACATTGTGACTGCTACTATATCTTGATTGACATTGTTTTACCTTTGACTGACATCATCCAATGCCCATATCCAGACCAACCTTCCTTGTGTTTCACTTACTCATTCAGATTATCAATTCTAATAGTATATAACCCTTTGCATATCTCCATGTAACCTTAGTACAAATATCAACTGTTGCCAATCTACAGGAACTAAGAAAGCTCCCAGGGCACACAACACCAAACCTAGCTAATAGAGACTAGAAGATAACTTCCTGAGGAAAACCCAACAAGAACTAGACTGGAGTTCTTGGGGCATTCATATTCAGGTATATATACTACTATATATTGTTTGTACCTATTGACTACTGGTCTGTGCATAGGGCACAGGGTATGATGTCATAGCTATGTCATAGATAGGGAGTTGTTCTAGAAGGTTCTAGACAACTATGGTAATTAAATAATCATGTGTTGACTCATCTAGAATCATGGAGATTAAATAAACATGTAGAATATTCTAGACTGTTCCCACAGTCATGTGATAGAGGAAAGATAAGGTCATGTGATGTGAAAAGCATGTGATTAGTTACATGACTGTCATGTGTTAAGTTAAATAAAGTGTGAATTTAACATTACCCCCTCACTATAGGTTGACTTCCAGATGACTCCATGTGGAAACAGGCACTATTAAGTTTTTATAGAGTTTGAATAGAAGATTGAAGGAAGCCTGAGCCATTCTCAGCTTCTGTGGTGCATTTGTGTTCAATGCATAAAAGTCCTTGATAGCCTCTTTTGCCGAAGTGAGGTTGGATTCAGGTTCCCACATATATTCTTTGCCACTATATTCTTTCTAGTGAACAAGGAATTGCATACATCATCCCTTGAGGCATGAATCAATGATTCGTTCCACCTCCCATTCCTCTTGCCCTTTGTCCATGACCTGCACAGGTCCTGGTTTGTAAACTGGTTGACCAAGAAGACACTTTTTATAAGGTTTAACCCAGGATATATTAACTACCAGATGAATCTTCATTAATCTTGGCAGTCAGAGTTTTATGGTGTTCTCTCCTTTCATAGACATAACTTTAAAGGGGCCCAGCCACCTTTCTGTCAGCTTTTTAGACTGATGAGTCATGTGAAGATTCAGATTCTCAGTGCTAAGCCACATGAGATCTCCTTCTTTATAAATAGGTGCATGTGATCTCTTATGCTCATTTTAAGTCACCATGCGCTGCTTTGCCTTTTTCAAGTTGTTTTTAACAAGGTCCAAGGTTGTAGAAAAGTTCTTAGCAAATGTATTGGCAGCCAGTACCTTAGTCTCCTGAGGTTCTATTCCCATATAGGATTCATATGAGCGTGTGACCTGGAAGGAACTCTTCCTGGTGGCTGAGTGCACTTGGTTATTATAGTTAAATTGTGCCAGCACAAGCCATTCCACCCAAGAATTCTGTTTCTTTGTGGTGAAGAGCCTTAAATATTGTTAAAGGTTTCTGTTTACACATTCCATTTGTCTGTCTGTCTGTGGATGGAATGCTGTCAACATGTGAAGCTTGATGTTCAACATCTTGCTGAGATCCTTCATGACCTGAGATGCAAATTGTGGTCCTTGGTCTAAAATGAGAGATTACGGAAGTCTATGGACTTTCCACATGTGGTCTCGATATAATTTAGCCATTTGTAGCATTGTTATGCTTTTAACAGTGGGAATAAATATGGTCTCTTTGGAAAATCTGTTGACTACCATGAGGATCAAGTCATATTCATTGCTTGCTGGTAGATCTATGATGAAATCCATGGAGATATCCTGCCACAGTCCTTCTGGGACAGGATTGGGGTGAATTTTCCCAGCTAGTGGGATGTTGGTTGGTTTCATACATGTGCAGCATTTACAGCATGTGTAGTATTCTCTAATCTGCTGATGAACTCCTTCCTAGTAATAGTACCAAGTAAGAAGCTCAATTGTCTTGTTGGGTCCACAGTGGCCTGCCACTATGGAGTCATGATAGAGGGTGATGACTGATTGCTGAAGGTTATCCTTTTCAGAGACATAGATCTTGTTGTTGATGACAATGAAATTGCTGTCCATTGTGAACCCTGCAAGAGTTCCTTCCTTGAGTTTGCCCTGTGCATTTTTAATGTGCTCCAGGGTCTTTTCTTCTTTGCCCTTAATTTCAATCCTTTCTTCAACTGATTGAACACATTCTTTAGAGATCACTGTAATTCCTTGATTGTCAGTTTCTATTCCAATCATGTAATCCTCTTGCCTGGATAAAGTATCTGCTTTTCCCATTTGGGTTCCAAGTTTCTTGACAAGAATGTAATCGAATCAAGATAGGAATTGTGCCCATCATGCCTATCATCAATTCAGGTTCTGTGATTTTATGAAGTATTGAAGGTTGGTGTGGTCACTCCAAACTTCGAATTGTGGCACTCCTTCTAAATGATGTCTCCATTGCTCTAGTGCCTGAATAATTGCAAGCATTTTCTTGTCAGCAATTGTATAGTTACATTGCTTGGGAGACATACTGTGGGAAGAAAAGGCTATGGGGTGCCATTTTCCTTCCTTTTCAAGGGAGAGTACCACTTCAGTTGCAAAGTCCAATGCATTGCATTCAAGATGGTATTGTACATTGTCTGTCAGATAGGCAAGTACTGGTGCAGTGGTAAATTTTGCTTTTAATTGATCAAATGCATTTTGCTCCTTTTGCATCCAGATCCAAGTCTTGTCTCTTTTGGTAAGATCGTTTAATGGTCTTGATGCCACTGAGAAGTTCTGGATGAATCTTTGATAAAAGTTAGCCAGATCCAGGAAAGATCTAACTCCTTTGACATTTGTAGGTGTCAGCCATTCAAGTATGGCTTTCACCTTTCCTTCTTCCATTTTGATTCCTTCCATGGATACAATCATTCTGAGGAATTCGACCTCTTTAACCTTAAATGTACACTTCTCAGGCTTGATGAAAAGATCATTTTCTTCCAATTGGCATAACACTTCTAGTATGATCCAATCATGTTCCACTTCATTGTCCATTTTGGTAAATACCATTATCTCATCAATATAGACAATAACTACTGTCTGCATGTCTGTGAAGATGTTGTTCATCATTTGCTGAAATGTGGCAGGCAAATTACACTGGCCAAAGTACATCACCAGGGGCTTGAATGCTCCTCGATGACATACAAATGCTCCTTTCCATTTGTCACCTTTCTTTACTCTTATGTTGTTGTATCCCCAATGCAAGTCCATCTTCATAAATAGCTTAGACCCTTTTAGTCAGTCAATGAGCTGGCTAATGAGTGGTAACAGGTAATTGTTCTTGACCATCCACTCATTTAGATACCAGTAATTTTGTACCATGTGTTTTTTTCCATCCTTCTTGGAAATAAAGAAAACTGGTAACATTTGGAGAGACTTTGAAGGTTTTATGTAACCCTTTGCTAGTTGATTGTCAATGAAGGTGTCAACTTCCTTTTGCTCTTCCACCAACATGGAGTAGAGCTTTCCTTTCCAGGAAACAAATCTGAATTTCAGATTGATTGCATGATCCCAGGGTTTGCATTTGGGCATTCACTCTGAAGCCTTCTTTAAGAACACATCTAGATACTTGTGGTATTCCCTGGGCACCAATTCTTCAACAGTGAGTTCCTTCTTAGACATCTCCAATGCCTTTATTTTACGATATGTATATGGCATATTGTTTATCTCTTTTTCTTCCAGTGTCCATATAAATACTGGGGAATCCCAAAGGAAGTAGCATGTCCTTGGGCATCTTGTCAACTTGACTGTACCTTTTTGCCAGTCTATGTCAGGGTTATGCTTGGCCAACCAAGTGTATTCCAAAATTACTGAGTTTTTGCCTAGGTCAGTAACTTTGGCTTCTACTTTTTCTCAATGTCCTTGGTAATCAATGATAAGTTCTGCAGTATGCATAATGCTGCCAGCAGAGTTCCTTGTTCCATCAACATTGAATATAGGGATTGGTCAGTTAAGCTTTTTCATGGATATTTGTTTCCTTTTTACCCATTCTTTGTCGACAAAAATGCTATTTGTACTGCTATCTAGCAATGCCCTTGTGGAGTTCATCTTCCCCTTGTTTGTTGATGGTGCTATTTTGACGTCAAGGCAGATCTTCTTTTTCTGCTTCATGAATCTAATGAGGATCCAGTCTGGGGTTTCTATAGTACTATTTTTTTGTATTTTATTTTTGACTGAATTAAGCCTACAATCCTGTGCAGCAAGCTTACTTTCATAAGGCCCAGTCTTAGTCTCAGTTGATGACATAGAAGTATATGACTTTGTATTGGAAGAAATTGTCCTATCCTGGGAGTCAAAGAACTCTTGTTCTTCTTCTCCATATACATCTAAATATTCAAAGTGGTTACCAGGATGCCAGAGCTCCACTTCCAGGATCTCTTCCCCTTGTGGATAAATGTCTTTGATACATACTTTAGGGTCCTTAGCCTTTGTCACACCCAGATCATGACTAAGGCTCTGCCTTTTCCCTTTTCTATAACTACTAAGTCCACAAAATAGACCTTCATGGCCTCGAAGTCCATGCCTTCAAGAGCTCTCAACCTTGCGCCTCCTTTTGATGCTGCTGATGCATCATTCACATCCAATTGGTCCATATCCCCAGTGCCAAGCTGGCAGACATAGCTTCTTCAACTGCAATCCTTGCGATGCCCTTCCTAAGGAACTTGCACTGCTCACAGTGCTTTTTGGGTTTGGGACAATCTTTTGCAAGATGAGGTCCTTTGCAGTTAAAGCACTGCCCTCTACTCACCGCATCGACGTCCATGGCATCGGGGTCCCTTGTTTGGCCTTGTCACACATTATTTGTCCAAATGTGCCCCTGGTTATAGAGGTCAAAACTCTCCATTGCATTGCCAACCTTCTTTATTTGGTTGACATAGTCATACATGACCTTCTTTCAGTTGCCATCCAGGAAAATCTTCCTCATGATTTCCTTTTTGACATTTTGCTCTAAAAAAAAGCACTCTGATCTGATTGCCACATCTGGCCTTTTCATACCAACTAAGCCATTGTATGAGGTAGGCCTCAATTCACTGGTTGGGTCCTTGTTTATATTTTGCCAGGTGTTCTGTATACATATTGGCTTCATTGCTGGATTGGAAACGACTTTTTATTTGGAGGGTCATAGCTTCCACTGTGGGCCAGGCATGGTCACTGCTTTCTATGTACTTGTGAATTTGGGAGGAGGCCCATTCTCCTGCCCCATTCTTGTCCTTGTTGTCCTTGCTGCCAATGTGTGACCAAACTGCAAGACAGCATGCCTTATTTGATAAAAATGTTTCTTCATTCATCTCAATGTAGACCCTCATCTTGGTCCACCATTGAGCAAATGAGTCATAAGACCTGTCAAAGTATCCTGGATTGGGCACTGCTTCCACCTTCTTGTTGATCCTTGTTTCTACCATTTGGGTGGTGGAGGGCCCAGTAGCAGTTTGAGCTTCTAACTTGTTTAGTTGCTGTGTCAAATTTTTGATCATTGCCAGCAGCTAGTGAGTGGTGGCAGAGTCTGACATTGTTGGTGATGGTGGTCAGGACTCAGAAGGGAGTTCAGATGGAGTCTCTTGGCCAGAGTCAGGAAAGTGGAGGAGAGCATCTCTTAGATCCCACACTTTGGGCAACTATTTGATTTAGAGCCACTTCTAAAGCTGGCTCTCCAGGGACTCTAAAGAAAGCTCAGGCTGGTTCCTAAGGATTGCATATATATGGGAGGGGGCATTGTAATTCTTCTTCTATGTTATCATCATAGAAGTCGTCATATAAAACAAAAGTATTGTTGAGTTCTTTGATCTTGATCTCGGTCCTATCGAGGGGTGGGGGTGTTGTTGTTTGGGTCATGTTCAACCTCTGGTAAGGGAAGCTCATCTACTGGCTCAAGTTTCATGTATCATAATGGAAACATCCCAAAATGTAACTCATTTGTCAACCAATACTATAGCTATTGCTGAGGTTGTTTCTCAATCAATGGATATTGGGTGAATAGCCTTCCCAACTATCCTGAGTTCTACTACTGGTATTATAAAAGGTGAAGTGGCCTCATGTGGACCAGGGACATATCCTATTCGAAGAAGGAGTTTGGGATGGTATTTAAATGTGTTTGACCCACTTGAGGGTACCCCTGTGCTGCCCTAGATAGCTAAGCACCTTCTCAGGCTCTAGCGCCTGGGACTACGTAAAAAGGAGGTGAAGGAAGATGTGTATAGTAGGTCTGCTTGAGCCTATGGTCTGACTATTCCCTTTAGCACTAGGGGCCATGCATAACTATGAGGAGAGAGGCAAGGTGTGGAGTGGTGGGAGAAGTGGAAGTCTAGTTCTAAAGTTGCTGACGTACAGGAACTAAGAAAGCTCCCAGGATGCACAACACCAAACCTAGCTAATAGAGACTAGAGGATAACTTCCTAAGAAAAACCCAACAAGAACTAGACTGGAGTTCTTGGGACATTTATGTTCAACTATATATACTACTATACATTGTTTGTATCTATTGACTACTGGTCTGTGCATAGGGCACAGGGTATGATGTCATAGCTATGTCATAGATGAGGAGTTGTTCTAGAAGATTCTAGACAACAATGGTAATTAAATAAACATGTGTGGACTTGTCTAGAATCATGGAGATTAAATAAATATGTAGAATGTTCTGGACTGTTCCCACAGTCATGTGATAAAAGAAAGATAAGGTCACATAATGCAAAAAGCACATGATTGGTCACATAACTGTCACATGTTAGGTTAAATAAAGTATGAATTTAACAGGTTTTAAGATAAACAATATTACAGACAGTGTGTTATGTCAACCCATGATGTAGCAAGTGATGCTGGATCATGTCAGCTGGTTCCTACCAGCACCAAGGTACCTCGACTGTTATGCTCATCCACTAGGCATAGGACTCTTGGATAACAGGCGAAACAGTTCTCGGAACCTCACCTACTAGGCATAGGACTCTTGGTTACGCTTCACGACGCTGAGCTGGGGATGCTCCAAGTGAAAGGTGGTATCCACCCGGCTGATGTGGCCTGGGCCTCATATCCCTCCCTAAGGTGATGCGGTTCCTTAGGCCTATTACGGGATATGGTGACACTGAGGTCAGTTGTGCTAGGTAATTGGCAGTCTTCCTAGCTTTATGGCCGAGCCCCTGAAACACTAGAAGTTGCTAGCACCAGCTAGCACGGGGGTAACACAGATTGGATGATCTATATGAAGCAAAGATCGCAATCGAGCAGAACCAAGATGAAGTAATAGGATAGCGTAGATCAAGGTTAGAGTTACATAAACCAATCTAGCTACTTATATAGGGGGGATCTAGATAAGGGCAGGCTTCTCTAGATCATATTGGGAAGCTACTATGTATAGCAACTATTGCCTATAAGAGAAGGCAACAGAAGAGGTAAGTCCGAATGAGGATAAATGAAAGAGGCCAACCAGCAGACAGTATCCATTGATCAGCAAGAGCATAAGTTGGAGCAATGATCGGAAAGGGGGCAGCAATGATCGGATAGAAGGCAATGATGAAAGGTATTTCATCATCATGGGAGAAGCCATGGATTGGAAATGGGGGTTGACTGTTACGATTCCTTTAAACCTTGTCATTATGACTATTCTTTTTCTTAACTTGTGTCCTTTCTCACAATTACCAGCATTGTTGGTGTTAAATTCGACACCTATTTAACCTAACACGTGACAGTCATGTGACCAATCACGTGCTTTCGAGGTCACGTGACCTTATCATGCTTTCATCACATGACCGTGGGAATAGTCTAGAACGTTCCATAACATGTATATTTAATCTCTGTGATTCTAGAAGGATCCAGGGACAGGTTACTTAATTACCGCGATCTAGAACTAGTCTAGACTCGCTTACTTATCTATGACATCACTATGACACATCTATGACATCATACCCTATGCCCTACACACAGACCTTTTACAAATATGCACAAACACATGTAACAGGATATATATTGAACATGCAACGCCCCAAGAACTCCAGTCTAGTTCTTGTTGGGTTTCCCTTCAGGATAATCGCCTAGTCTCTATTAGCTGGTTTAGTGTTGTGCATCCTGGGAGCTGTACAGTTCCTGTAGGTCGGCAACATTAGAACTAGACTCCCATCACTCCCACCACTCTACACTAAACCTCTCTCCTCATCGTCGATGCGTGGCCCCTAGCGCTAAAGGGATACAGCCAGACCACAGGCTCAAGCGGACCTACATACATCTTTCTTCACCACCTTTTTACGTAGTCCCTGCCACTAGAGGCAGCACAGGTGCTTAGCTATCTAGGGTGGCACAGGGGTATCCTCGAGCGGGTCGAATGTGTTTAAACACCGCCCCAAACCTTTTCACTTTCGAACGGGATATGTCCCTGGTCCTCGTGAGGCCACTTACACCTTTTACGATATCTACGTAGTGTTTGGGATAGTCGGGAAGGATATTGACCCAATATCTGTACGTTTGAGATACAACCTCAGCAATGGCTGCAGCGTTGGGCGTACAATGAACAAATTTTGATTAGGATGTTCCCAGCTTCTTACGTGAAGCTTGAGCCAGTAGACGAGCTCTACATCCCTGAGGAGGTCGAACGCGACCCAAACGATGACGAACCATTACCTCTCGATAGGACTGAGGTCAAGCAGGAAGAACCCGATTACTCATTTGCTTTATATGACAACTTCTACAACAAAGTAGAAGATATCCTCTCATGCCCCCTTTCTTACACACGAAATCCTCGGGAACCAGCCCAAGCATTCTTTAGAGTCCCCAGTGAGCCTGCACTAGAAGCAGCACTCAACCAAGTTATCGAGCAAAATGTGGGATCTACGAGAAATGCTACCCCACCTTGAAGACTCCAACCTCGAGAATCCCTCTGACCACCCTCTCGACTCCCCTCCCTCGTCTCCAACAATGTCCAGAGACAACACAACCACCCGCCAGCTGCTGGCAATGATAGAGCAGCTAACTCTCCAGTTGAACGACATGGAGACAAGGCTCGGCGCTGCCACACCCACTGCACAGCCTGAGGTAAAAATAAACAAGAAGGTGGAAGCAGTGCCAGACCCAGGGCACTTTGATGGGTCTTATGACTCATTTGCTCATTGGTGGACCAAGATGGGGGTCTACTTTGAGATGAACTGAGAAGCGTTCCCATCTAACAAGGATTACTGCCTGGTGATCTGGTCCCGCATAGGCAGTAAAGACAGAAAAGACAAGAATGGAGCTGGGGAATGGGCCTCTTCCCAGATCCAAAAATACTTAAATGGATCAGACCATGCATGGCCTGGGCCCGAAGAAACGGCAGCTCAAATAAAAAATCGTTTCCAGCCTGGCAATGAGGCTGATACATTCACGGAGCGGTTATCAAAGTACCGCCAAGGACCAAACCAACGGGTCAAGGCCTACCTCACCCAATGGCTAGCTTGGTATGAAAAAGCCAAGTGTGGTCACCAAATAGGCGTGCTCTTCCTAGAGCAAAACACCAAGAAGGAGATAATGAGAAAGATCTTCTTGGATGGGAAAAGAAAGAAGGACATCTACGATTACGTGGACGAGATCAAAAAGGTCAGAAACGCAATGGAGAGTTTTGATCTCCGCAACCAGGGGCGCATCTGGACAACCAACACGTGACAACAAGGCCAAAGTAGAGATCCCAACACCATGGACATTGATGTGGTGAGCTGAGGACAGTGTTTCAACTGTAAAGGACCTCATCTCGCCAAAGATTGCCCAAAACCAAAGAAGCGCTGTGAACAGTGCAAGTTCCTTGGGGGAGGGCATCGCAAGGACTGCAGCCACAGAAGCCGCGTCCACCAGACTAGCTCTGGGGATATGGACCAATCGAATGCGGATGTGGCATCTGATGCGTCAAAAGGAGACGCCAGATTAAGGGCCCTAAATGGAATGGACTTCAAGGCGATGAAGGCCTACTTTGCCGATCTAGCAGTTACAGAAAAGGGAAAAGGATGAGCCTAAGTCACGATCTGGGTGTGACAAAGGCAATGGACCCTAAGATACATAACACAGACATTTATCCACAAGGGGAAGAGATCCCGGAAGTGAAGCTCCGGTGCCCCAGTAACCAGTACAAATATTTAGACATTTATGGAGAAGAAAAACAAGAGTTCTTCGACTCCCAGGATAGGACTATCTCTGATACCGAATCATGTATTTCTAATTCTTCAACCGAGACCGGGTCTTACGAAAGTAAGCTTGCTGCATGGGATTGCAGGCTTAATTCGGTTGAAAATAAAACCCAAAAAAATAATGTATCTATTACAGTAGAAACCCCAGACTGGATCCTCATCAGGTCCGTGAAGCTCAAAAGGGAGATCTGTCTTGATGTGGAAATAGCATCAGCCACACACAAACAGAAGATGAACTCCACAAGGGCGCTACTGGACAGTGGCGCAAATGGCATCTTCGTAGATAAGGAGTGGATAAAGAAGAAACAAATCCCCACCCAGAAGTTGGACTGACCAATCCCTGTTTTCAATGTTGACGGAACAAGGAACTCTGCAGGAAGCATCACTCACACTGCAGAATTAATCGTCAACTACCAAGGACATCGAGAAAAAGTAGAAGCCAAAGTTACTGACCTAGGCAAAAACTCGGTGATATTGGGATACACGTGGTTGGCCAAACACAACCCCGAAATAGACTGGCAGAAAGGCACAGTCAAACTCACAAGATGCCCAAGGACATGTTACTTCCTTCAGGATTCCCCGGTGTTTGTACCAACACTGGAAGAAAAAGAACTCAACGATATGCCGTACACGTATCGAGCAATAAAGGCATTGGAGATGCCTAAGAAGGACCTGACAGTCGAAGAAATGGTACCCAGGGAATACCACAAATACTTGGAGGTTTTCTCTAAGAAAGCATCAGAGCGAATGCCTGAATGAAAACCCTGGGATCACACCATAGATCTCAAACCTGGATTTGTACCCAGGAAAGGAAAGCTCTACCCCATGTCGGTGGAAGAGCAAAAGGAAGTTGACGCCTTCATCGATGATCAACTAGCAAAAGGCTACATAAGGCCTTCAAAGTCTCCACAAACCTTGCCGGTTTTCTTCATTCCCAAGAAGGACGGGAAGAAATGAATGGCACAAGATTACCAGTACCTCAATGAGTGGACAATCAAAAATAACTATCTGCTACCACTCATTAGTCAGTTAATCAATCATCTGAAAGGATCAAAGCTATTCACAAAGATGGACTTACATTGGGGATATAACAACATGAGAGTAAAAGAAGGTGACAAGTGGAAAGGCGCCTTTGTGTGTCATCGAGAAGCATTCAAGCCCCTGGTGATGTACTTTGGACAGTGCAACTCGCCCGCTACGTTCCAACAAATTATGAACGACATCTTTGCAGACATGCAAGCATGTATCATTGTGTACATTGATGATATAATGGTATTTACCAAAACAGACAATGAAGCGGAACATAATCATATTGTACTAGAAGTGTTACGACGATTGGAAGAAAACGACCTTTTCATCAAGCCCGAAAAGTGTACATTTAAGGTCAAAGAGGTAGAATTCCTCAGGATGATAGTGTCCATGGAAGGAATCAAGATGGAAAAGGACAAGGTGAAAGCCGTGCTCAAATGGCCGATGCCAACCAATGTCAAAGGGGTTAGGTCCTTTTTAGGACTAGCCAACTTCTATCAAAGATTCGTGAAAGACTTCTCGATCCAATCTAGACCTCTAAACGATTTGACTAAAAAGGACAAGGCTTGGATCTGGACGCCTAAGGAACAACAAGCGTTTGATCAATTAAAAGCGAGTTTTACCACTGCACCGGTGCTTGCTTATCCAGCAGATAACGCACAATACCGCTTAGAATGCGATGCATCAGACTTCGCAACCGGAGCAGTCCTCTCAATAGAGAAAGAAAGGAAATGGCATCCTGTGGCCTTCTTATCGTATAGTATGTCTCCCGAGCAACGTAACTATACGATTGCTGACAAAGAAATGCTTGCAATAATTCTGGCGCTAGAGCAATGGAGGCACCACTTAGAAGGCGCGCCACAATTCGAAGTCTGGAGCAATCACGCCAATCTTCAGTACTTCATGAAGTCACAGAATCTCAATCGATGGCAAGCAAGATGGGTGCAATACCTATCTTGATTCGATTACATTCTTATTAGAAAACCTAGAGCCCAAATGGGGAAAGCAGACGCACTCTCCAGACGCGAAGATCACATGATCGGAGTAGAAACCGACAACCAAGGAATTACAGTGATCCCCAAAGAACATATTCGATCAGTCGAAGAGAGAATCGAAATTAGAGGCGAAGAAGAAAAGACTTTGGAACGCATCAAAAGCACCCAAAGCAAACTCAAGGAAGAAACTCTTGCAGGGTTCACAATAGATGGCAATTTCATTGTCGTCAACAACAAGATCTATGTCCCCGAAGAGGATGACCTTTGGCAATCAGTCATCACACTCTGTCATGACTCCACCATGGCCGGACACTGTGGACCTGACAAAACGATTGAGCTTCTGACTCGGTATTATTACTGGGAAGGGGTTCGATCACAGATTAAGGAATATTGTGTGCGATGCGAGTGTTGTGCACATATGAAACCAACCAATGTTCCGCCAGCCAGAAAGATTCACCCCAATCCTGTCCCAGAAGGACCATGGCAGGATATCTCTGTGGATTTCATTACTGACTTACCAGTGAGTGACAGATATGACTCGATCCTCATGGTAGTCGATAGGTTTTCCAAAGAGGCAGTATTTATTCCAACCGTGAAGAGTGTAACGGCACTTCAAACAGCTAAATTATATAGAGACAACGTGTGGAAAGTGCATGGGCTTCCACATAGTCTTATCTCTGACCGAGGACCCCAGTTTGCATCTCAGGTCATGAAAGATCTCAGTAAGATGTTGAACATCGAACTACGCATGTCGACGGTGTTCCATCCACAGACCGATAGACAAACAGAACGTGTAAATCGAGATCTACAACAATATTTAAGGCTGTTCACCGCAGAGAAACAGAAGTCTTGGGTGGATTGGCTCGCGCTGGCACAGTTTCACTATAATAATTGGGTGCACTCAGCTACCAGGAAGAGTCCCTTCCAGGTCACGCGCTCGTATGAACCCCGCATGGGAATAGAACCTCAGGAGGTCAAGGCCCCAGTGGCTAACTTATTCGTGAAAGACTTCGCAATGACCCTCAATCAGGTGAAAGACAATCTGAAAAAGGCGAGCGACTGGATGGTGACTCAGAACGAAAAGAAGCATTCTACGAGTCCTATTTATAAAGAAGGAGATCTCGTGTGACTTAGCACTGAGAATGTAAACATTCGATCGACACGCCAGTCTAAAAAGCTGACAGAAAGGTGGCTGGGCCCCTTTAAAGTAATTACTATGAAAGGCGACAATGCCGTGGAACTCCGACTGCTGAGATCGATGAAGATTCATCCGGTAGTTAATGTATCCCAGGTTAAGCCTTATAAGGGATGTCTCCCCAGACAACCGGTTTACAGGCCAGGTCCCATACAGATTACAGACGAAGGGCAAGAGGAATGGGAGGTGGAACGAATCATTGATTCGTGCCTCAAAGGACGACATATGGAATTCCTCGTTCACTGGAAAGAATACAGTGACGAAGAATGTACGTGGGAGCCAGAAACCAACCTCACTTCGGCAAAGGAGGCTATAAAGGACTTTTACACGTTGAACGCGAATGCACCATGGAAGCTGCGCATGGCACAAGCTTCTTTTGATGCTTTATTTAAGCCTTATGAGAATTTGACAGAGTCAGTTCCCACCTTCAGTCGCCTGGAAGTCGACCTATAGAAGGGGGGTAATGTTAAATTCGACACCTATTTAACCTACCACATGACAGTCATGTGACCAATCACGTGCTTTCGAGGTCACATGACCTTATCATGCTTTCATCACATGACCATGGGAACAGTCTAGAACATTCCATAACATGTGTATTTAATCTCCGTGATTCTAGAAGGATCCAGGGACGGGTTACTTAATTACCACGATCTAGAACTAGTCTAGACTCGCTTACTTATCTATGACATCATACCCTATGCCCTACACACAGACCTTTTACAAATATGCACAAACACATGTAACAGTATATATATTGAACATGCAACGCCCCAAGAACTCCAGTCTAGTTCTTGTTGGGTTTCCCTTCAGGATAATCGCCTAGTCTCTATTAGCTGGTTTAGTGTTGTGCATCCTGGGAGCTGTACAGTTCCTGTAGGTCAGCAACAGTTGGGCCACGTGTGGTAACATTTGTACTTATATATCTTTGACCTACCCTTATGCTTCTCCTTCGGGCTTCTTCTTCCCACATCATTCCAGTATATAAACCTAGCACATTACACTTCCTGTTCCTCATGCTAGTCTTACTTGAACTACGATCATCTCCTGCAACTCCTAGTGTGACCCCGGAACTCTATAAGTCTTTGTCCTACTTTGAGTGGACGCTCGACTCCTTGACCTTGAAACCCTCTAGAGTCTCTAGAGGCAGTGTCCTTTGTCAGAGAGTCTCTCTCTACCTTGAACCCTTGACCCCTGCTAGTAACATTAGCAGTATGAATCTACGGTCTTTCAAGTCTACGGTCGCCCTATCTTAGATCAACCGTAACAAAAGACTAGTGTATCTTTCTAGAGACTACCATTATAGTAGGTCTCCACCATTTCTCATTGACCCCCCTCTGATCCTTGCTGGGGCTTACGTGGCCTCACCAATATCCACGACTCTTCACCTGCCCCCTCCCCTCCGTCTGAAGAAGACTTTCTTGACCCTGACATCCCTATCCAAAACATCAACGACCCTGATCCTTCCCTCGACCTATCGCACCAGTTGTCAGCTGCCTTAGCTCTCCCTTGTACTCTGACACCCCCATCCCCTACCACTCACCCCACTCATGTAGTCTTCGCACCACCGTCACCACTGCCAACCACTATGACCACCACCAAACCCACTGAACTTTACCTTGGAACCCCAGAACACTTCAATGGATCCTTCGACAAGTCTCGATCATGGATGAACACCGTCCAGTTCTATCTTGTTGTTAACAAAGCAGTCTATGACACTGACGAGAAGAAGATCGCCTTCGCCCTCTCATACATAACCAAAGGGTCAGCTCTTACATGGGCCTCGACATTCTGAACCAGTTGTATCTCTGGAACCACCATCTCTTTCAGATCCTTCACCGACTTTGTTTTGGCCTTTGAAACCTCATTCAAACAAAGAGACATTACAGGAACCACAGTCGCTTGGTTAACAACCACCAAAATGACCCATAAATGTGACAGAACCTACACCCTGTCACTTACCGACTATATATCCACTTTCCAAAACAATGTAGCCCTCACCATCATCACTGACCACAATGTATTGATTGGTTATTTCTCTGCTGGCATTCCCCCATCCCTGATGAAACGTATCATGTCAATGGATACCGTCCCTTCCAAGGTGGAAGAATGGTATGCTAAAGCTATCCACTTCCAAACCCAATGGGAACGAGCGGAGGAAATAGCTCAACGAAATCGTCAACCTACAAAAGGAACCTACCACTCCTTCTTCAACCCTGCCCCCAAGAACCGAGACCCTGATGCCATGGACATAGACATGGTAAAGGTGACCAGGTTGACACCAGAAGAACGTAAGCAATGCATTGAGAAAGGACTTTGCTTCAGGTGTCACAAACCTGGACATCTCAGTGGAGCTTGCCCTACATTCTCCTCCCTGACAAAGAAGGTTAGGCACGTGAAACACGCAATGGAAGTAGACGAACAACTCCCCTCCCTAAAAGAGATAGAAGACGACGATGAAGAAGTGGTCAGATGGGTTTCATTTTCAACGGATTTTTAAAATGGGAAGATCTATCAACGCAATCTTCCCCTTCTCATAGTGTGCATGTAACTGTATAAACATCATCCAAATCTATGCGAATTCCCCTCCAGGTGATCGAACCTATGCACACTATAAAAGTCGTTGATATCCACGCCCTCATCGATAGTGGAGCAAACATTTCTTGTCTTGATTATCAATTCGCCTGGAAACACCATCTACCTCTAACCAGACTATCATCCCCCATCCTTATCTGAAATGCCGACCTCTCAGAAAACAAACAAGGACTGATCAAATACACCTGTCGCCTCTTCCTTAATATCAAAGGATTAACTCACGACATCACATTTCATGTCATGTCATGTGGAAAGGAGAATCTTATCCTAGGACTTCCTTGGTTAAAGGCTATCAACCTGAAGATAGATTGGCAAGCAAAGACACTCTCCATCGCTGAAATGACCAACCAGTCCAAACTTCTTTACACACTCTACTCTCAGGATCTAGATTGCTATAACCAAGTCTATCAGAAACTCCCTAAATCCCCGATCCATGAATCGATGGTCCATCGCATCACAGACCATCATCTCTTTTCATATCTCTGACATGAAAGTGAAAATCAATTCATTGAACATGCTCTGGATAATTGGGCAATTTTCCGCCTCCTGCATTGTGGTAATCAATTTATTCCAAATCATTCCCCCATCATTGCAAAACTCACCACTGCTACTGAGTTAGTGGCAGCGGCAGAGAAATCCAAACCCAAAGTCACCCTTCCCCCAGAATATGAATCCTATGCCCCAGTCTTTTCTAAAGAGGCCACCGCTTCTCTTCCTCCCTCCTGACCTTATGACCATGAAATCAATCTGGACGACACCTTCTCCCCAAAGATTGGTAAACTCTACCCGTTAACCCCAGACGAGAGAAAGGCTACTGAGGAATTCATCGACGAACACCTTGCCTCAGGAAAGATACGCCCTTCGAACTCTCCACAGGTGTCTCCTTTCTTCTTCGTCAAAAAGAAAGATGGAGGATTACGCCCCTGCCAAGACTACCGATACATTAACGAACACACCATCCGAGATGCCTACCCCCTGCCACTTATCTCTGACCTCATCGACAAACTACAAGGAGCGAAACTTTTCACTAAGTTTGATGTACGATGGGGATATAACAACATTCATATCAAAGATGGTCACCAATGGAAGGCTGCGTTTGTTACCCATCGAGGCCTTTTTGAACCAACAGTCATGTTCTTTGGGTTATGCAACTCCCCTGTGACATTCCAACGATTCATGAATGACTCATTTAGAGATATGATAGCCGAAGGATGGTTAGTCATCTACATGGATGACCTCCTTATCTTCTTCCCAGACGAGGATACCCACACCAAATGAACGAAACGGGTACTTCAATGGATGATGGAACTAGATCTCCACTTGAAACTAGAAAAGTGCACCTTCGCCGCCACAGAAGTGGAATATCTAGGAATGATTGTCTAACCAGGCCAACTTGCCATGGACCCTGTCAAATTAGACGGCATTGCAAAGTGGCCCATCCCCACGAAGGTGAAAGATGTTAGATCCTTCTTGGATTTTGCCAACTTTTATTGACGCTTCATCCCCGAATACTCTAACATTGCATGGCCGCTGATAGACCTCACCAAGAAAAACATATCCTGGCAATGGACCACCCTTCATAACCATGCGTTCACCACCTTGAAATCCCTCTTCCTTTCACAACCGACTCTACAACTCTCCAACCCATCCCGTCCCTTCACCCTTGCTGCAGACGCCTCTAAATACACATCAGGTGCTATTCTCCTCCAAACCAATACCAACAGAGATTGGCACCCCTGCTTTTACCTCTCCCAATCCTTCTCCCCAGCAGAACGAAACTATGACGTTTACAATCGGGAACTCCTTGTTATCATCCGCACTCTAAAGACATGGCAGCACTATCTTCATGGTTTCCCCTTTCCTGTCCAGGTTTTCATGGATCATAAAAACCTGACCTTCTTCCATTCTCCACAACGCTTGAATCGTCGTCAAGCTTGCTGGCTTCTGGACCTCGCGGATTTTGACCTTCGCCTCACCCATGGCCCAGTGCACAACTCGCTGGTCCCGACGCCCTTTCCCACCGCCCCGATCTCTTCCCCTCCTCTAATTCTAACAACGACAACATCACCCTCCTTCCTCCCTCCCTGTTTGTCCACATCATTGACTCTGCCCTCTCTTCCCACATCGCCTTCTCCTCCTCCTCTGATCCACTCATTCTCCAAGCCCTCCAATCCTTGGATGGCTCCATTCCCCCCACCTTCCGTTCTTGTCTCTCCAACTGGCAACACATTGATGGCGTCCTCACCTACAAAGGCCGTGTGTACGTTCCTCCTGACAGTGACCTCCGATGAGATATTCTTCGTCACTGCCATGATCACCCCACCACGGGTCACCCTGGTTTCCTGAAAACCTGGCAATTGGTTGCTGCCAACTTCTGGTGGCCTGGCCTTGCCTCTTACATCCGCACCTTTGTTGCTGGCTGTGCCACCTGCCAACAGAATAAATCTAACACTCATCCCACCTCCCCACCTGCCGCCCCTATTCCTTCCTCTTCTTCTCTCCCCTTCTGCCAGATCTCCTGCGATCTCATCACGGATCTTCCCTTCTCTTCTGGCTTCGACTCTCTTTTGGTCATGGTGGACCACGGCCTTAGTAAGGGGGTAATTCTTTGCCCCACCAAGAAAACCATCACCGCCGAAGGAATCACATCTCTTTTCTTCCACAAAGTATTCCTCCGATTCGGCCTCTATACAAAGATAATCTCCGACCGAGAACCCCAATTCGCCTCCAAGTTCGCCAAGGAACTAGGACGCATCCTCCAGTATGACCTTGCACTTTCTACAGCCTATCATCCACAAACTGATGGGGAGACCAAACGAGTCAACCAAGAAATCGAGACATATCTCCGCATCTTCTGTGGAAATAAACCTACCACCTGGGCAGACTCGATCACTCATGTCAAATTCACCCATAACCACCATCCTCATTCCGTAACAGGTAAATCTCCGGTCTTCCTCATGATAGGATACGAACCCATCACTCTTCCCACTATCCTCTCTTCTACCTCTGTACCGGCAGTGGAAATCCGACTCAAAGAACTGACTGCAGCACACGACAAAGCCTTAGCAGCTCACAAGCTAGCCTGACAAGTAATGGCCCATTGAACACGTAAACCTTTCTCCCCCTTTTCAAAAGGAGATAAGGTTTGGCTCGAAGCCCGCAACCTGAAGTGACAGGTGACCAACCCGAAGTTTGCCCCAAAGTGAGAAGGACCCTTCACTATCATAAAAGTCTTATCTCCCATCACATACAAACTCCGACTCCCAAAGACGTGGAAGATTCACTCCATTTTCCATGCTTCCCTCTTATCACTCTATGGCGAAAATGCCGTACATGGCCCCAATTTCCCAAAACTGCCTCCTGACCTCATCGAAGGTGAAGAGGAATACAAAATAGAAAAGATTCTACACCACCGTGGACCTCCATCCAATCATTCCTTCCTGATCTGATGGAAGAGATTCTCTGTAGAAGATGATTCATGGGAACCGGAATGGAATTTGAAATATTCCAAGTCTGTCCTCAACGAATATAAGAAGTAACATCCCTCTGCGTTTCCCTCTTAACCTCCTTTCCTTCATACCACCATGGCAATTGAACTTTCCTCCCCTATGCTTCCCTCTCTTGCTACTCCTCTCTCTTCTTGTTCTATATCTTCCCCTTCTTCTTTGGAACCTTCTTCTGTCATTGAACCTGTCACACGACCCCCCATCCCACACCCTATCGCTGTCTTTTCTTCTCCCCCTGAAGATGACCTCCCTCCTACATCCCTTGCTTCTACCCCATCCAAAGATCTCCACCCCAGAATTTTATCTGTCGACGTCCCAACCTACGCCCATCACCTATGCGACCTACCAACCCAACTAGACTTAGATCTCATGATGGATTGCCTTAGGGACTTCCACTTAGCTTCTATGCTTGATGCCCATATGGACATCAGATCTCCCCTATATGCCTTATATAAGATCTTCCTCCAAATTGAACGTCTCAACACTCTCTACGCCATCAGCATCTCAATCGCCCAAATAGACCTGTGGGCTACCATGGTATGAAGTATTAAGGACAACTTGGAGGGAGAGATTCTTTTAGCACTTCAACAATTGGGAATGCCTGAATTTATCGCAGACATTGAACGATACCTTTGGCAAATCACCCCAAATGTTATTCACCCCAAGACACCATCTGCTAGCTCTTCTCCATTAGCACCAGAGGAGCAACAACTCATAGAAGCTATGGAAGCCAACTGGTGGGGCCATGACAGAACGGTCCCCCTCACCCCATCTCATTCCCATTATCATGATGCCTGCTTTGCCTGCCGATGACTGGGTCATGTCCGAGTTAACTGCAGGTACTATCAATGCCCCACCTGCCTCAAATGGGCTCCAAACCATACTCAAGGGAGGTGCCCTCGCAACCATAGTCAATCCTGTCGCCCTTCTACCAACTCTTCCCTTTCATCCCAGTCACTGCTGTCGCCTACACCCTTGCCAATACCTCATCGATCCTGTGGAGCAGGCCCTCTACGTCATCATACTGCTTGCATTCACTGTCCTGCTCCCCGTCGTCGCACACGCCCTGTCACTCAAGACGACAACCATGACCTTGACCTCACCTGGGATGAAGCAGCCTATGCAAACACCTCGGGATCTCCTGGACCCGATTACAGGGGGTTCAACTAGGTGATTACGGAGTATTCACCATAAGTGGGGGGTAATGTTATGATTCCTTTAAACCTTGTCATTACGACTATTCTTTTTCTTAACCCGTGTCCTTTCTCATGATTACTAGCATTGTTGGGCCATGCATGGTAACATTTGTACTTATATATCTTTGACCTACCCTTATGCTTCTCCTTCGGGCTTCTTCTTCCCACATCGTTCCAGTATATAAACCTAGCACGTTACACTTCCTGTTCCTCACACTAGTCTTACTTGAACTACAATCATCTCCTGCGACTCCTAGCATGACCCCGGAACTCTATAAGTCTTCGTCCTACTTTGAGTGGACACTCGACTCCTTGACCTTGAAACCCTCTAGAGTCCCTAGAGGCAGTGTCCTTCATCAGAGAGTCTCTCTCTACCTCGAACCCTTGACCCCTGCTAGTAACATTAGCAGTACGAACCTACGGTCTTTCAAGTCTACGGTCGCCCTATCTTAGGTCAACTGTAACATTGACCCATCAGAAGAAGATCTGCCGAGTGGAGGGTCAGGCCCCTCCTACAAACTGGTCCCACAGCTTGTCAGAGATTCCCTCATCATTGACGAGTAAGTCCCACAGTGGCGGGGAGTTGGGGGCATCTAGAAAGGAAAACGATAGGTCAGGTGTCAGCCCGACATCACCATCTGTAACGTTACCCTCCTCGTATGTCTGAAGCTCCAGCTCAGACTCCTCAAGGGCTGCTGTCACTGGGATTCTCCTTGTAGGTGGTGAGGTCCCAGTTCTGGGAGAAGAAGGGATCTGAAGAGGGGCAGCAGGAGTGGGAGTGGCCTTGGAAGTTGCAATGAGAGCATCGTAGTTCTGGGCAATGATACTGTGGGTGTCCAGGGGCCGGGAGATGGCAGAGGGGACAGCAGTATTGAGGACACTCAGATCTAAAGTGTCCGGGGGTGTTGCACATGAAGCAACAGGGAGGAGTGGGAAGGAGGAAACTGTGGGGTCTGATGGAAAGGGGAGGGGGAGAGGATAGGCTTCGTGAGGGATGAGTATCAACATCCAAGCCTGTGGTGTTTGTCGCAGTTCCAGCGGCAAGGGAAACTGATAAGGATTCCATAGGAATGGCGGGAGAGTCAATGCTCCTCTTTGGAGCTCTTGCCAGTATGGGGCGAAGGTGCTTGGAGGAGGGGATAAGGGGTATCCCCGATCTGAAAATGACTGCTCCCTGGTGGCGAAGGATGTGGGAAGGATGGATAAGACATCCTCCATCGGGTGGTAAGAGGGAGGCAGGGGAGACAGGTTCCGGGGTGGAGGGTCTTGTTGGGATGCAGGTGGAGTCAGAGTCCGACTCTTGAAAAGGCTCTCCAGTTCCTGGATGGTGTTGCCGACCTTAAGGACTAGCCCTAGGACACAACACTAAACCTAGCTTTTGAGTAGAGACTAGAGCAATCTTCCTGAAGGGAAACCCAACAAGAACTAGACTGGAGTTCTTGGGGCGTTGCATGTTCAATATATATACTCCTACATGTGTTTGTATCTATTTGTGAATGGTCTGTGCATAGGGCATAGGGTATGTCGTCATAGGTGCGTCATAGTGATGTCATAGATAAGTAAGCGAGTCTAGACTAGTTCTAGATCGTGGTAATTAAGTAACCTCGTCCCTGGATCCTTCTAGAATCACGGAGATTAAATACACGTTGTGGAACGTTCTAGACTGTTCCCACAGTCACATGATGAAAGCATGATAAGGTCACATGACCTTGAAAGCACGTGATTGATCACATGACTGTCACATGTTAGGTTAAATAGGGGTCGAATTTAACATTACCCCCCTTCTATGGGTCGACTTCCAGGCAACTGAAGATGGAAACTGACTCTGTCAAATTCTCATAAGGCTTAAATAAAGCATCGAAAGAAGACTGCGCCATTCGCAGCTTCCGTGGTGCATTTGCGTTCAATGCATAAAAGTCCTTTCTTGCCTCCTTTGCCGAAGCGAGGTTGGTTTCCGGCTCCCATGTACGTTCTTCGTCACTGTATCCTTTCCAGTGAACAAGGAATTCCATACATCGTCCTTTGAAGCACGAATCTATGATTCGTTCCACTTCCCATTCCTCTTGCCCTTCGTCCGTAACCTGTACGGGACCCGGCTTGTAAACCGGCTGTCCTGGGAGACGTTCCTTATAAGGCTTGACCCGAGATACATTAACTAC
>JBBPUP010000364.1:7434-24774 GCA_038094735.1 Exsudoporus floridanus
CAAGGACCAGGGACGTATCCTGTTCGAAGAAGAAGAAGGTTGGGGCGGTTTTTAAATACATTGGACCCGCTTGAGGGTACCCCTATGCCGCCCTAGATAGCTAAGCACCTTCACGTCCTCTAATGGATGGAACTACGTAAAAAGGAGAGAAGAAAGATATATGTAATCCACTTGAGCCTGCAGTCCAGCTATATTCCTTTGGTGCTAGGGGCCGTGCATCAACGATGAGAGAGGAGAGGTTTAGTGGAGGAGTAGTGGGAAAGTGGTAGTCTAGTTCTAATGTTGCCAACCTACAGAAACTGTACAGCTTCCAGGATGCACAACACTAAACCTAGCTTAAAGAATAGAGACTAAAGCAAATCTTTCTAAAGGGAAACCCAACAAGAACTAGACTAGAATTCTTGGGGCATTGACATTTAACTATATATACTACTATACATGTTTGTGTCTATTTACTAAAGGTCTGTACATAGGGCACAGGGCACGATGTCATAAGTGTGTCATAATGATGTCATAGATAAGGAAGCAAGTCTAGACTAGTTCTAGATCACGGTAATGAAAGAAATGTGTCATAGGTTGTTCTAGAAGAACAGAGATTAAATACACATGTATGGACCATTCTAGATCATTCCCATGGTCATGTGATGAAAGAAACATAAGGTCACATGACCTTGAAAGCATGTGATTGATCACATGACTGTCACGTGATAGGTTAAATAGGAGGCAAATTTAACAGGTTCTGGGATCATCAATCAAGTTTGTGGTGGAAGACATGATAGAGCATGCATGCACTGGAATCTCAAGCAGGTGATACAGAAAGCAGCCCCGAAATTGCATGGTGCTAAAAGATTCAGTTGATGGGATTGACAAGACCAGACAAGAACATAAAACTAACCTCGATTATAGCCTTGGCCTCACCACATCTCTGTTCTCATGCTCTCTGCCCATCCATGAGATCCATCTTTGTCCTCTCTCGACCATGGATGTGGGAGGGTCACATTCCCGGATGGTGTAGGTACAATGTGGTCAGAGGGTGACTTGGCAGATTACTTGGAAGCCCCAAGGGAATGGTTGTTCCAGTTCTTCATCTAGGGCACCGGCATTCGTGCTCACCATGATCAGGTCCTTTGGCGAGCACGTCGCTACCGAATCTACGATGATGCACCGAAAATGTGGCCTTGTCGATTGGCATGGTATTCCGCTCACTCACAGATGAGTTGGGGGGAGAAGTCGAGGAAGAAAGTGCATGCACCTCAGGAATGGGAGACGATTTGTCCTTCCCAAAAGCCTGTCTCGCGCGCTTCGTGCGAACAAGTCTTCGTGTTGCATCTCTCAAGGTAGGTATCACCGACGGTGGCTCACCAGTCATGGACTTGATGTTAATGAGCAGATTTGCAAGTATCCGACGTCAGGATGGGGTCCACCTCGGCGGTGGCTGGGGTAGGTAGTCGTCTCCGTGTTGTACCTAGTGGGCCATCGAAGCCCTGCCGCCTCGTCCGGGGCGGCTCGCATCTACTTGCCCCTCTCCAGTGCGAAACATGAACACATGTTGCCAAGAGAGTTGGGGAACCACACATCTTACCGTCCCACGATCTCATGCAGAAATTATTCGAGTGCATCTACGTTCACTGTTGAAGCAGAACCCATCTCGCCCATCATGATGACGTTGAACCGGTTCACGCATATCCATCGGATCCACAATGAGCGCGATTTCCGAACCGTGGTCGTCCCCATGCCGAGCTTGGAGAGATGTGATGTCTCGCACACCACTTGACCACTTTTGTTGGTGAAGATGATGTTGTATAAGGATTGTGAGTATACGGTGACTAATCCGTCGGGCGGGCTTATGGTCAAGTTTAGGGTGAGGTGCACAGCAAGCTGAGGGTTCCAGTATGCGGGGCCCAAAGTTGGTTACCACTGCGGCTGGTGAGGCGCAATGGGGAGGGCGTGGCGGGCACCGAGCAGCCAGACTCCTCTAGAACACCATCAATTCAAAGTTCTTCCCAACATGGACTTCGAACCGGAAGTCCGTGCTTCATTTGCCTCTTCTGGAGTGTGAGTGTGTCTTCGGAGAGCGTACTGTATTTTCTGCAAAATATATCGCGAGTCGGACCCATGCGGACCGCACACTCACCGTGAACCGAGTCCCGCATCCTAGACATGACGCACAATTTGCTCGCCTGGTGGTCGCAATGAAGGGACATAGCTGGGAACCTAAGAACAAGTGCCATAAACAAGGCAGTGTGCGAAGTTCGAACAGACTATATTGAGAATGCGGGAAGTTTAATGGAAAAAATTTGCATACGACGAGTAAACTGAAACTCTTGTTCACCCAGCCCTCGAAGCCAACGATTGCATGCCATTGATGAAGATGTCGTTGACGAACATTGGTGTGTAGCAGCTGCGAAGTGTGGTTGAGCAATGCTGACAGTTCAGTAAGACCAAACAATAGTTCTTGACACCAGTGGCTCTGGCATTGTAAACGCACTTGCATTCCACCCTGACGGAAAGCATGTCCTGGGTGGCGGCGGCGATGGAATTCAACGATGGCAACTTTCAGATGGGCAAGTGGTCGCAGCGCAAACGGGAGTGTCCTTGTGCGCCATCTGTGTGTCGAGAGATGGCAAGTGGGTAGTGTGTGGGGACAGCGAGGGAGCAAGCGTATGGGATGGAGAGATGTTCGAAAGGGTCGCTGACGTGGAGGACAGAAACCGGGTGGATGCAGTGGACATCTCCCCAGATTCAACGAGGTTTGCCACCGGGACCAAGGAAGATGCGAGCATTTGGGACATACGGACAGGGGAGCGACTCATTGGCCCACTCCGGCATGACCGTACGGTCACTGGAGTCAGGTTCTCCCCCAGTGGTGAGAAGATCGCTACTGCAGGTGGCTCCATCCGTGTTTTCAACAGTCGCAACGGCGACGAGCTCATCAATATTAGGACTGCCACACCCGAAATCATTGCAACGGTTCCGCTTGCATGGTCGAGCGATGGTCAGCGAATCTTTGTCACATCCGAAGACGGGAAAATCAAGTCCTTTGCGGCGTCCACTGGGACACAGCTTGGTGAATTGGAAATTGCCGACCCTGTCTACTCCCTCGCTCTATCCGCCGACAGCACATTCGTCGCCACTCTCGCGCGCGGTTCAATCTGGTTCGTGGACACATCGACACTGTCTCGCATCGGCCCTGTCATTGAGGACGACGAAGATATAAGGTCGATTGCCATCTCCGCGGACAGTAATTATCTCGCAGCCGGCCGGGAGGACGAAAAAATCGTTGTTCGTCATATCAACGGTGTGCTCCAAGACCTGTACCATCCTTTGAATGTAAGCAATTTGCTCTCATATCACTAGCATGTGGATAATGCCTCGCACTGACCTTTGTCACTGTGTATCTACAGCAGGAAGGGCCCACGGAATCCGGTCGACTCGAGTCAAAAGGACGCAGTGAAGGTGGCGACGATCTCGAGGTATCAGTTCGTTTGTTCTCTATCCGAGGCGAGTTCTCACGATGGCATAGCCCCAGGTGCGGCCGGGCACGCCCGTTCACGAATTCGCCTACGACGAGGTTGGTGATCATTACATTCTTCTCTTACCTGTGTTGACGCTGCTGAAGACATTATCCCTGGACTCTTCTTCCGATCCCGATGAAGACAAGGCACCACCACCGGGCCAATCCCACGTTATATCGCAGCCGGATGCGATGTCAATGTCTGCTGCTTCGGAGACACATCCGGAGGGAAATACGGACACAGTCAAGCCACCACGGGACCGACCGATACTTGAAAAGTGGCTACGGAGAATAGGTAACAAGACCCAGGCTTTGCGAAAGCCGGATCGACGTCTTGGAAAGTCGCGCGTGACCGCTGGTCATCGATCCCCTCCTTGCTCTCCAGCAAGAGAGGCTGAGAGGCAAGAGGGACCTTCGACGATGGCCGCAGGTCGGCCTACACCAGTGAGTGCTGTTCCCTGATAGATGATCAGATGCAGTGTGTCTAATATATCATTCTAGCGGGTAGCTGCAGGATGGACCAGACAACGAAAGGAAAGGGTTTATTGTTTCCCCGAGTTTGTATTCAGGGACTCATCACACATTATAGGATAAATCGCGTAGAAAGACGGCTACTTCAAAACATCCGAAGGAAGATACTTCTCGTGCTGGACAAAGATCTTCGGATGCAAGAGAAGTTGAATCAGTACGTGTGTTCCGGGCGACGATGGACTTCGTCGTGTCAGCTGACATTCCATCAGGCGCAACAAGTGACCAATACATCCCATCCGCCCGCGGAGGTCCACGTAACGGTGAGCATTGTTTTCTTTTCACTTACATCGTTAGACTTACCATATTTCAGCGTCAGGAAGGATCGCCCTACGCTACCCTCAAGCTTTCGATTCCATTTCCCACGTGGTTGCTGTGCTCTCGGTCAGGTACACATGACGAGATGCATTGATCAATGTGTTTGAATGCATTGGATCATAAATGTAGACACTGCGGTGTACCATGAGTGAGTCACTGAGCGCGAGAGTTCAAGGGCCGTCTGATCGCCCCCTAGTGAAGTTGTGTTCGGTAATACATCACCGAATGTACTTGTTCCAAATCTTCATATAGACATGTGAACCTAACTGCACTCCGTACTCTCAAACGACGGTACGATTGTCGGGTCGCTATACTGCCCGTTTCAAGGGGTGTTAAAATAATGGTGAGAACAATTAGGGAAAATAGTAAAACCAAGGTCAATTTCATTCTTATCCTTCCAACCTCGTGCCCGAGGAAGACCACCCGTCGTCACACAAATAATCTCATGTGCCAAAAGAGAACACCCTTTTGCGTATATGTAGGCGTACGCCGCGATCTAAGGTCCATTCGAACCGCCCCCTCTCGAGCGTTTCTGCGATCGTTATGTTGGCCGAAAAAAAAAAGAATGAAAACGGAGAATACAAACTATGTTTTTTTCAGCAACCCAGCATCGAAACAAAAACGCATACACTTGCCCTCCTCCCCGATATGGAACGGAAGCGTCTTGCACGGCCGTGATCCCATCCTCCACTGTCTCGGTGGTCTCCCAGGGTGCAACAACATGCTCGCTAGGCTCGCGCCAACCCTCCACACTCTGACGATGCCCCCCGTGTCGCCAGCCGTCTACCGTCGGGGGAGAACGCGCGTGAGGTCGGGCGGTGGGTACGTCCCTCGAGGACATAGCTAGGACAGGCAGATTTGAGGTCGTACATGATAAACGCCCCTTTGGTGGTGCCGACGATCAAGCGTTGAGCTGGAGTGTGAATTTCGACGGTGGGAAGCTGTCCAATGGGGAAGATCGTAAGCGGGTGGAAGGAGGGTCGTACAATTTGCCGTGTCCAATGATCTCAGTCGCGGTGTCGAACACCGCATCGCGACGTTAAGTCAAGTTGGGATCGAGGGACGTGACCACCGCCTCCATCGATCGTGGTAGGTTCGGGTATAGTATCTGTGGTTGCTGGTCGCTATCTCGTCAGTAAATACCAGCGCGTCAACCCCAAGCTAAAACCCAACTTGTGTATAAAAATCAACACCGATTGCGTCACGCTCTTGCACTCCGCCACCGACCTTGGATTCAGCATGTCCAACGTCAACACCATCATGCACAGCCCTGCATGCTGCATCGCGATCTGCAATACCGCCAAACGCGCTTGCGGACCGACGTTTTGGACCGAAATCAACGAGCGCAAACAGTGCGCGCAAGAGGGCCATACTATCGACATAGCGTTGCCAGATGTGGGACCCTTTGGCGCAGAGGACAATTGCAAGGGTGCGGTGCTTCGAGATACCGTCGTGCAAGTAAAGTGAGACCAATTTGGAGATGTCAACGAGGAAACTGGGTGGGATGTCGATGCGTCGACTGAAAATGGATGTGCAGGTGCCGCACCGCGTCGGAAGATCGTATTTCTCAATGGCCATGTACCCGCATACAAAGAACGCGAGTCCAAACCGCTTCGGATTTTCGTCGGCGGAAGGCTGTAGACATGATACACAGGGGATCGAGTCAGTACGACACGTGCGGCCGCCATGACGGGTGACTGATGGTAACGTTAGCAGGCATTCACCATCGCAGTGCTCTCCTTCTGAGAGCTTCATCACACCCGAATTGAACAATATCCTTGCCGCGTGGCAGAGTTCGTCTGTACCCGAGCGTCAGTGCATTGTCGTGGTAACATACCAAGGTGTACTCGATATATCTAGCCATTGTCTAGCCAGATGAGCGATATCCGGCGCTTGAAAATGAGGTCCGACAACCGCTTGGAGCGAGGTGGTATGAAACCCCATCGTGGTCTGACAGTCCTCGCCGATGTCTGTCGACAAGGTGGTCAATTTAGTGATGCGCTGGGATGTGGACACTGCGTGGTTTCATAAAGTGAGGATCGCAATGATGCCAGTCATGTACGAGGCGGAAACAACCTCTGATACATACCATGCATTCCTGGTGTTTTGATGGTTATATTGGGTCGTTGCTTGGCCGCTCCAGGGGTCTCAACACATGGTCACACGTGCGGAATGGGACTCAGGAAACATGTCCGACTCCGTCTGCGTTCAAAGTGGCACCCAACGTGACCTCACACGTTGTCCTTGCCTAAAATTTTCAGCGCGAAGCACGAACACAATTGCTACAAACGCAGGGTAACCACTCATCGTTCCGCGATCCCATGTGGAAATCATCCTGACTGCATCTAGCTTCACTGTTGATGCAAAGCCTATCTCTCTCATCGTAATGACGTTGAATCGGTTCACATGTGTCCATCGGACGCATAATGGAGCGTCGGACAGGGCTATGATCGAGTTCAGGGCGACCTGGACAGCAGTTTGGCTCTTCAAGCGCGTGGGGCCTCGAGACGGTTGCCATTACAGCTGCTTAGGCGTAATGAAGAGAGTATGGTGGGCGCCGAGCAGGCACACTCTTCATAAACTCCATCTATCCATAATTCTCCCCGACATGAACTGAGATCCCGATGTTCGCACTTCATTCGTCTTCTGGAGTGTGAGCGCATCCTTTCCGAGAGCGTACAATACTTTCTGCACAATATATCGCGAGTCGGACCCACGCAGATCGTACGGTCGCTATGAACCGAGTCCCGCATCCTAGATATGACAGACAATCTGCATGCTGGGAACCCAAAAACAAGCGCCATAGACACGAGGCAGTGTGCGAACTGACCATATTGAGAATGCGGGAAGTTTAGCGGAGAAAATTTGCACACGGCGAGTAAACTGAAAGACGTCGTTGATCCTCGAAGCCAACAATTGTGTACCATTCGTGATGATGTCGTCGACGAACACTGGTGCGTAGCAGTTCCAAGGCGTGATTAATCTTGAGCAATGCTGACAATTCAGTAAGATCAAACGATAGTCCTCGACACCGGACGCTCTGGTGCTGTATACGCACTCGCGTTCCACCCTGACGGAAAGCATGTTCTGGGAGGCGGCGATGACGGAATTCGACGATGGCAACTCTCAGATGGTCGAGTGGTCACAGTGCAAACGGGAACGTACTTGAGAGCCATTTGCGTGTCGAGGGATGGCAAGTGGGCAGTGTGTGGAACCCGGGAGGGGGCAAGTGTGTGGGACGGGGAGATGCGTGAAAAGGTCGTTGACGTGGAGGGCGGTAACATTGTGTGGGCGGTGGACATTTCCCCAGACTCAACCGTGTTTGCCACCGGGACTGGCGGAGGCAGAGCGAGCATTTGGGACATTGCGACTGGGGAGCGACTCGTAGGTCCACTCCAGCATGACCATAATAATGTCACTGGAGTCAGGTTCTCCCCCAGTGGTGAGCACATCGCTACTGCATGTGGCTCAATCCGCATCTTCAACAGTCGCAACGGCGACGAACTCACCAACATTAGGACTACCACACATGGAGGGCTTGCAATCACTCCGCTTGCATGGTCAAGCGACGGTCAGCGAATCTTTGCCACGTCCTACGATGACAAAATCAAGTCCTTTGACGTGTCCACTGGGACCCAGCTCGCCGAACTGGAAATTCCCGGCTTTGTCCAGTCTCTCGCTCTATCCCCCAACAGCAAATTCATCATTACCTTCGTCGGCCGTTCCGTCTGGTTACTGGACACATCGACACTCTCCCGCATTGGCCCTGTCATCGAGGTCGATGGATACATAAGGTTGATTGCCATCTCCGCAGACAGTAACTCTCTCGCAACTGGCCGAGATGACGGAAAAATTGTTGTTTGTCGTCTCAATGGTGTCCTCCAAGACCCATATAATTCTTTGAATGTGAGTATTTTGTGCTTTCATGTCCCCAGCATGTGGATAACCCTCCACATTGACCTCTGTCACTATGTATTTACAGCAGGATGAATCCAGTCCACTCGAGCCAAAAGGACACAATGAGGATGACAACGACCTCCTCGAAGTCCGGTCGGGCACGCCCGTTCAAGAGTTCGCCTACGACGAGGTTGGTATCACTACATTCTTCCGTTTCCTCTGTGTTGACGCTACCGGAGACATTATCCCTGGCTTCTTCGTCCGATCCACACGAGAACGACACACCGCCACTGGGCCAATCCCAGAGTGCCCAGGCATTATCCCTGACCTCGTCTGATCCCCATGAGGACGAGGCACCGCCACTGAGCGACTCCCATGTTGTATCAGGGTTGAATGCCATACTGGCGCCCTCTGCTTCGGACACACGTTCAGAGGGAGTTCTCAACACTGTCGAGTCACCCCGGGGCCGCTCGGTGATTAACAAGTGGCTACAGAGAACAGGTAAGGAGGGCCTGACTTCACACAGGCCAGATCAACACTCAGGAAAGTCGAGTGTGCCTGCCGATCATCTATCTCCCCACTCCCTGGCGAGAGTGGACGAGAGGCAAGATGGACCTTCGACGATGGCTGCAGGTCAGCCTACGCCAGTGAGTACTGTTCCCCGGCCGATGGTCAGATGCAGTGCGTCTAAACATATCATTCTAGCGGGTGGCTGCGAGATCGTTTAGACGACAAAAGGAAACGGTGCGGTTCGTCGTGCCTCGAGTTTAGAAGCAGGGCTGCTCACACGTTGCAGGATAAATCACGTAAAAAGACGACTACTTCGAAACGTCCGAAGGAAGAAGCATCTCGTAGAAGACAAGATGCTATGGATGCAACGGAAGTGGAACCAGTGCGTGTGTTTCGAGTGACGATGGACTTCGTCATGTCAGCTACGTCCCATTAGACGCAACAAGTGACCAATACATCCCAAGCTCCGGCCGCGGGGGTCCATGTAATGGTGCGTGCTATTTTCTTTTCACCTACGTGGTTTGACTGACAGTAGATTAGCATCAGCAAGGATCACGCTATGCTATGCTTAGGATTTCGATCCCATTTCCCGCAGGGTTACTGTGTTTCCGTTCAGGTACGCATGACGAGACACATTGATCGAGATGTTTAAATGCATCGGACGTAAATACTGCTACTGTACCGCGAGTACGTGAAATATCCACCATGCAGTCTGTCAAGTTCGTATATTTCTCAGCACCAGTACGAGTCATGATAAGTTTGTCTATGATGAGCTGATGTTCCTCACATCGTCAAAACCTGACTATGTTGCTGATTCGAAAAAGTGCTTCCATTGAGAGTATGATACAATGCCCCGATCCGCTTCGAGGAAGCAAAGATACTCTGCGTGGTGTCTGGGTCATAATGTGGGCAATCACCAAAGTCTGACATCTGAAATTTGGCCGAGTAACAGAGATGGGCCACGAGGGATGATCTGGTGTTCTGATATCTAGTCTATCCATCTAAACCTACGAGACATACCTTTTTTTGTTTTTTGAAATGTAAAGATTGGGAATACAACCAGACTTCAAATCTGAATCTTCCTTTCCACATGTTCGTCATGAAAACGACGCATTTTAGGTTGTGCCGATGCATGTAGTCAGTCACCATCTTTCCAGCATTTGATCGGGCAAACTTTCGATTGTGGGGCACGCTAGGCTGCGTTGTCCTACTCATGGAACAACGGTACAATTGTCGGGTCGTTATACTGCCTGTTTCAAGGGGTGTTAAAATAATGGTGAGAACAATTAGTAAAACCAAGGTCAATTTCATTCTTATCCTTCCAACCTCGTGCCCGAGGAAGACCACCCGTCGTCACACAAATAATCTCATGTGCCAAGAGAGAGCGCGCTTTTGCGTATATGTAGGCGTACGCTGCGACAGGAGGTCCTCTCGAACCACCCCCTCTCGAGTGTTTCTACGATCGTCATGTTGGCTGAAAAAAAGAATGAAAACGGAGGATACAAACTGTGTTTCTGTCACCAACCCAGCATCGAAACAAAAACGCATACACTCGCCCTCCTCCCCGATATGGAACGGAAGCATCGTGCACGGCCGTGATCCCATCCTCCACTGTCTCGGTGGTCTCCCAGGGTGCAACAACATGCTCACTAGGCTCGCGCCTACTCTCCACACTCCGACGACGCCCTCCGCGTCGTCAGCCGTCTACCGCCGGGGGAGAACACGCATGAGGTCGGGCGGTGGGTGCGTCCCTCGAGGACGTAGAACTAAGGCGGGGCAGATTTGAGGTCATACATGATGAATGCCACTTTGGCGGTGCAGACGATCAAGCGTTGAGGTGGGGCGTAAATTTCGACAGTGGGAAGCTGTCCAATGGGGAAGATTGTAAGCGAGTGGAAGGAGGGTCGTACAATTTGCCGTGTCCAATGATCTCAATCGCGGTGTCATATACCGCATCGCGACGTTAAGTCGAGTTGGGATCGAGGGGCGTGACCACCGCCTCCATCGATCGCGGTAGGTTCGGGTATAGTATCTGTGGTTGCTGGTCGCCATCTCGTCAGCAAATACCAGCGCGTCAACCCCAAGCTAAAACCCAACTTGTGTATAAAAATCAATACCGATTGCGTCACGCTCTTGCACTCCGCTACCGACCTCGGATTCAGCATGTCCAACGTTAACGCCGTCATAAACAGCTCTGCATGCTGCATCGCGATCTGCAATACCGCCGAACGCGCTTGCGGACCGACGTTTTGGACCGAAATGTGCTCCTTGCGCATGTTGGTTGCGAGCGCGAACAGTGCGCGCAAGAGGGCCATGCTGTCGACGTAGCGTTGCCAGATGTGGAACCTTTTGGCATAGAGGTCAATAGCAAGAGTGCGGTGCTTCGAGGTGTCGTCGTGCAAGTGCAGTGAGATCGATTTGGAGATGTCAACAAGGACACTGGGTGGGATGTCAATGCATCGACCGAAAATGGATGCGCAGGCGCTACACCTTGTCGAAATGAGACTGTATTTCTCGATGGCCATGTACCTGTATATAAAGAGCGCGAGTCTTGATCGGCAGAAGGCGGTAGACACAGTACTTGGGGATGAGAGCCAGTACTACACGTACAACCGGCAAGATGGGTCATTGACGGTAATACTCCCAGGCATCTACCAGTGCAGTGTTTTCCTCGTCGGAAAGCTTGACTACACCCGCATCGAATAAGATCCTTGTCATGTGGCGCAGTCGTCTGCACTCAAGCATCAGTTTACTGTGATGGTACACACCAGGGTGTACTCGACGCACCTACCCATCGTTGAGCCAGACAAACAATGTCCGGCGCCTTAAAACGAGGGGGTGGCATAAAACGTCATCACGATCTAACAGTCCTTGCCGGTGATCAACAGAAGGCAGTCGATTTGGTGATGCGTTGGGATGTGGACGCCGACGTGGCTTCGTAAAGTGACATTGTCCCAAGGATCACAATGATACCGGTTGCGCGTGAGGCAGAAACAACCCCAGACACACACCAGGCAGTCCTGAAGTTTGATATATGTATACGGTCGTTGCTTGATTCTTTCGGGGGCCTCACCGCATGGTCACATGCACAGAATGAACACTCACGAAGCATGTCCAACGCCGCCAGCGTTAAAAATGATGCTCAGCTTGGTCTTACATGTTTCATCAATATCCGGATTCAATCCGGGAGTCAACATGATCGAGAGAGGAGTGCAGAACTGCTTCAAGGGTGAGGAGTGCGTGACAGACGAGATCAGGCTGTTTCTCGACGCTTTCGCATTCACGGTCGTCAGCTTCATAAAGCGCTCCGGTGCGACTATGAACATGCATATCCATAGACTATGGTTGAGACACAGCGACTCTTACTTGACTTTCGACTCTACAGTAGCAGACACGTCAGCAAGGGTTGATATTAATGGACTTGTGTGCATGTCTCTGCCATCGATGGGTCTACAGGAAATGTTTTGGGATATATTGCAACGAACGGGCAACGGACTCACAGCTCGAACCAACCAGAAGCACCAAGGGTGTCTCTGGCTTTTCAATACCCATCGCACGCTGAAACCGGAACCTTGAAGCGAACCTCAAGATTACATGGAGCTAAAAGATTTAGCTGATCAGATTGCCCGGACCAGACGAGTATGTCAGACTAACCTCGATCGTAGTTGGCCTCACCGCGTCTCCCTTCTCTCGCTCTCTATTCATCTGCGAGATCCGTCTATGGCTGCTCCCGACCACGAATGTGGGATGTTCACGTTCCGAGATAGGTAGGTACAATGCAGTCAGAAGGTGACTTAACAGATTACTTGGAAGTCCTGAGGGAATGGTTGGTCTGATTCTTTATCTAGAGCACCGATATTCATGATCATGTGATTAGATCCTTTGGCGAGCACGTCGCTGCCAAATCTACGATGACGCACCGAAAATGTGGCGTGGTATTCCGCTTACTCGCAGTTGAGGAATAGGGGGAGAAATCGAGAAAGAAGGCGCAAGCACTGCACGAATGGAAGACGGTTCGTGCTTCTTCTCGAAATCCTATCCCGCGCGCTTCGTGTGAACGAGTCTTCATGCCTCAAGGTAGGCGTCACCAGCGGTGGCCCACCGGTCATGGACTTGGTGTCAATGAGCGGATTAGCGAATATCTGGCGTCAAGATGAGGTCCACCTCGGCGGCGACTTGGGTAGGCAGTCGTCGTCTCCGTGTTGTGCCTAGTGAGCCATCGAAGCCTTTCCACCTCGTCTGGGGCAGCTCGCCTCTACTTGCCCTTCTCCGGCACGAAGCATGAATACAAATTGGCAAGAAAGTTGGGGAGCCACTCACCTCACCGTCCCACGATCCCATGCAGAAATCATTCGACTGCATCTACGTTCACTATTGAAGCAAAATCCATCTCGCCCATCATGATGATGTTGAACTGGTTCACGCATATCCATCGGATCCACAGTGAGCGCGATTTTCGAATCGTGGTCGTCGTCCCCATGCCGAGCTTGGAGAGATGTGACGTCTTGCACACCACTTGACCACTGTGATTGGTGAAGATGATGTTGCGTAAGGACTGTGAGTATAGGGTGACTAATGCGTCGGACGGGTTCATGGTCGAGTTTAGGGTGAACTGCATAGTAGGCTGAGGTTTCGAGTATGCGGGGCCCCGAGGTGGTCACCGTTGCGGCTGGTGAGGCGTAATGGAGAGAGCATGGTGGGCGCCGAGCAGTCGGACTCTTCTCGAACACCATCTATCCAAACTTCTCTCTAGCACGGACTTGAAACTGGAAGTCCGTGCTTCGTTTGCGTTCTGGGGTTTGAGCATGTCCTTTTCGAGAACTCAGAACATACTGTATTTTCTGCTCGATATATTGTGAGTCGGATCCATGCCAACCGCACACTATATGTGAACCGAGTCCCGCATCGTAGATATGACGGACAATCAGCTTCCCCGGTGGTCCCAATGAGGTGATATAGCTGGGGAACCTAAGAACAAGCGCCATAGACACGAGGCAGTGTGTGAACAGACCATATGGAGAATGCGGGAAGTTAAATGGGGAAAATTTGCACGCGAGGAGTAAACCGAAAACTCTTGTCCACCCAGCCCTCGAAGCCGACGATCGTATACCATTGATGAAGATGTCATTGGCGAACATTGGTGCGTAGCAGCTGCGAGTTGTGGTTGAGCAATGCCGACAATTCAGTAACTTGAAGACCAAACGATAGTCCTCGACACCGGATACTCTCGCATCGTATACGCACTCGCATTTCACCCTGACGGAAAGCATGTTCTGTGCGGCGGCAATGATGGAATTCGACGATGGCGACTGTCAGATGGTCAAGTGGTTGCAGAGCAATGGGGGGTGCCTGTGTTCGCCATTTGTGTATCGAGGGATGGCAAGTGGGTAGTGTGTGGGACCAGATTGGAGGGGGCAAGTGTGTGGGACGGAGAGATGCGTGAAAAGGTCGTCAACGTAGGCAGAGGCCGGGTAGGGGCGGTGGACGTTTCCCCAGACTCAACGAGGTTTGCCACCGGGACTGGCCATGATGCGAGCATTTGGGACATTGCGACAGGAGAGCAACTCGTTGGCCCACTCCAGCATGGCGACTATGTCACTGGCATCAGATTCTCCCCCGGTGGCAAGCACATTGCCACTGCAAGTTGTGATGGCCCGATCCATGTTTTTAACAGTCGCAGTGGTGACAAGCTTATCAACATTAGGACCACCATGCCCGATATCCTTAGAAGCACTCCGCTTGCGTGGTCGAGCGATGGTCAGCAAATCTTTGCCACATCCAAAGACAGCAAAATCAGGTCCTTTGACGTGTCCACTGGGTCCCAGCTCGCCGAATCGGAAATTCCCAGTGACACCGACGTCTTCTCCCTCGCTCTATCCCCCGATGGTAAATTCATCGCCACCCCCATCGACAATTACATCTGGTTCCTGGACACATCCACACTCTCTCGCATTGGCCCTGCCATTGAGGATGATGAATACATACCATGGATTGCCATCTCCACGGACAGCAACTATCTCGCAACTGGCCAGGGGCATGGAAAATTTGTTGTTCGTCATCTCCATGGCGTGCTCCAAGACCTGTACAATCCTTTGAATGTAAGCATTTGTGCTTTCATATCCCCAGCATGTGCCAGATAACCCTCCACATTGACCTCTGTCACTGTATTTACAGCGGGATGAACCCACGAAATCCTGTCCACTCGAGTCGAAAGAACGCAATGAAGACAACGACAATCTCCTCGAGGTGGCGGTTCGTTTGTTCTCTGCTCGACCCGAGTTCTCACGATAGCATAGGCCCAGGTGCGGTCGGGCACGCCCGCTCACGAGTTCGCCTACGACGAGGTTGGTCATCATTACATTCTTCTGTTGCCTCTGTGTTGACGCTACCGGAGGCATTATCCCTGGCCTCTTTGTCCGATGCACATGAAGACGACACACCGCCACTGGGCCAATCCCAGAATGCCCAGGCATTATCCTTGACCTCTTCTGATCCCCATGAGGACGAGGCACCGCCACTGGGTGAATCTCATGTTGTATCACGGTTGAATGCCATACTGGCACCCTCTGCTTCGGACACACGTCCAGAGGGAGATCTCGACACCGTCGAGTCACTCCGGGGCCGCTCGATAATCAAAAAGTGGCTACAGAGAATAGGTAAGAAGGACCTGACCTCACACAAGCCAGATCGACGCTCTGGAAAGTCGCGTGTTCCTGCCGATCATGGTCCACCTTCTCACTCCCCGGCGAGAGTGGACGAAAAGCAAGAGGGACCTTCGATGATGGCTGCGGCTCAACCTACGCCAGTGAGTGCTGTTCCTCGGTCGATGATCGGATGTAATGTGTCTGAACATATCATTCTAGCGGGTGGCTGCGAGATCGTTCAGACGACAAAAGGAAAAGGTTCGTCGTGTCTCAAGCTTAGAAACAGGATTGCTCACATGTTACAGGATAAATCACATAGCAAGACCACTACTCCTAAACGTCCGAGTGAAAATGCTTCTCGCAGCGGGCAAGGTGATACTGCGAATACAAGCGAAGCGGACCCAGTGCGTCTCTTCCTGGTACTGGTGGACCCTGACACATCAGCTGATGTCCTATTAGATGCAACAAGCGACCAATTTATCCCAACCCTCGCCCGCGGAGGTCCATATAACGGTACGCGCTACTTTACGTTGACCTACATCGTTCGGCTCACAATAGACCAGCATCAGCAAGGATCACGCTACGCTACCCTCAGGCTTTCGATCTCATTTCCCGCGTGGTTGCTGTGCTCTCGGCCAGGTACACATGACGACACACATTGATCAAGGTGTTTGAATGCAATGGATCGTGGATGTGGGTATTGCGGGTAGGTGGAACATCCGCCATGCAGTTCGGCGAGTTCTTGTATGCACGAATGAGTCGCTGAGTGCGAGAGTTCAGTGGCTGGCTGATCACCCTTGGTGAAGTTGTGTTTGGTAATATATCATCGATGTACTTGTTCCGAAATCATCCATTTCTTCGTATAAGCGTATGCCATTTCACTATTGCATGTGAACCTGACTGCACTCTGTATTCTCAGTGCCTCACTAGAGAGGCTACGTTCCTAAGGAAAGTGTCGCTTATATAATACACAAATCACAGTCACTTGGACCGGCGAACGACTCAACCTGGTCACGTCGATCGAACAATTGTCGCTACAACACGCCGTAGATACATGGATGGGACAGGTGCGTATCCGTGTCAGGTGTCAGATGTAATGTAGTCTGTTGTGAAGGGAAAATTAAGATGAACATTAAAAATTTCCTCGTCACCCCCGACCCCTGTCTGCAGCTTATCTAAGTGGATCCCTCGCCGTTCATCGATTCATGGCTCGCTCCCGACAATCCACATCCTTTCCTAGAGTATCTGATGTCCCTTGTGTATTTTTGTGCATTCTTGGAAAAAAAACTTGTAGTTTACGATTCTGACATATAGTGTTTACCCATCTAAGCTACGAGACACTTGTTTTTTGTTTGTTTGTTTGTTTTTTGGAAATGTAGAAACTGAGAATACAACCGCCCTTCAAATCTGTGAATCTTCTTCCACACATGCTCGTCAGGAAAATGATGTGTTTCAAGTTGTGCCGGTGCCTGTAGCCAGTCACCATCTTTCAAGCACTTGGCCGGACAAACTTTCAATTGTGGGGGATGCTAGGCTGTACCGCCCTACCCATGGAACAGTTGTACAAGTGTCGGGCCTTTCTACTGCCCGTTTCAAGGGGGGTTAAAATAATGGTGCGAGTGATTAGGGACAATAGTAAAACTAACGTCACTTTTATTCCAACCTCACGCCCAACGGGGACAACGCGCAGTCATGCATATCGTCTCACGCGCTAAAGGAGAGAGTGCATTTGCGTGTACGTAGGCGTACGCTGCGATCGGATGTCCACTCGAACCGCACCCACATGAGCGTTGCTGCAATCGTCATGTTGGCTTTTGAAAAAAAAAAAAAAAAAAAAAAAAAAAAAAAAAAAAAAATTGGGGGAAACAAAAAAAAAAACCGGGTTTTTTTTTTTTTTTTAGGCCGACTGCGGGGCAAAAAAAAAGAAGC
>JBBPUP010000365.1:7208-24571 GCA_038094735.1 Exsudoporus floridanus
AGGTCCCTGTGGTGTACGAGAGCCGACCTGAAGGCCCAATAAATTGCGGATACCACAATTGAGCCAGAACCCATGGAACCCTATTACATTCAAAGTCAGTCAAGGGATGACATAAAAGGGGGAAATGATATCTAACCATTTTCTGTATTCGGATTTTCTGGCGAAGAAGAGGCGGTCATTGGGTGTGACAAGCGAGGAACGGCCAAGGTACTCACGACATTGCATTGTTTCGATCAACAGCGCTATCACGACGTGGTCCTTGTGTGGGATACGGTGAACCTTGGTTGCCTCGGCAATTTCACGACATCTATCAATAAGAGTTCTCGCAAGAAGACTCTGTCCTCCGTTCCTTTGGCGGTCGGCAACAAGAAGAGGATGCTCAGAGAATTTTGCGCCCCATGCGATCACCGTCGCGATAAGCGCGGGGTGGAGGGGTTCTTCTTGCTTACTACTTATGATCGTACGCTGGCCGGTGGTTTGCAGGTTGAGCCGGGCACGGAACTGGAGGGGATTAAGGAAGGGAAGCCGGGTATGGACGATCTGGAAATAGACCTCGACTAGGTCCAGGGCAAATCTGCATAAAAAAAAGTGTGGGTACCGCAATGTCAATATAACGAAAATATTGAAATTGACGGAAAAGGGAAATGAGGAAAAAAAACTGCTTGAAGGGCAGACAACGACAGCTGAAGCGACGGTCAGATGAGGGCCGAGAAAAGAAGCCCCACGAATGACGTACCATTGCGATGATTTCGAAGATTTACGTAATAAGGTGGAAAAGGGGACATACTCTATTCTGAAGGCTTCCTCTTCGAGTTTGGATGCCATCTCACCCCAGGCAAAATAAGCCGGGGCGCGCGGTTTGAATGGACCGAATGCGAAGATGGACTCACTGTGGGTGGAATGAATGGAGATCCATGAATGTGCGAACGATCGTACCTGGGTCCAGATTCCGGTGGAGCGAATAAATGGTAGAGTAGATTGGGTGTGCTGGACTGGAAGGTGACGGCGGGATAACCGCCAAACTTGGCGTTCCAGGGTGCGCCGAAAGCCGATTTGTGCCACGGGGGTGAACCGCTTTCGGCTGTGGGAGACTGACTGTTGCGGAACTTGTTCAGGCTTGACGGAGTAAGACGATGTGTATCAAGGAGCCTACCCAGAAGATATAGGAGATGAGCTACTGAGCACAGAGGTGCACGTCAGCACGGGTACGAGGAGTACATCCGCAGCCAAAGACGAGGGAAAGGGGAATCGAACACGTACCTAGAGCTAGTTGAGATGCCTCTGGGTCTGCGGACGGCTGCATTGCGCTTCTTCTCGCTGGTGGCCTGCTGGACATAATGGCTGCGGGGTGAAATGAGCGGGGGAAATCAAAGCGGGGCGCGAAGTGGCACCAACGTGCAAGGGTAATTTTTGGATTGGCAATGCTAGAGGGAGATGAGATAGGGCGATGGGGGATGGGGGATTGGACGGACCTGGCACTGTGGATATGAAAGGGGTGAGAGTGAGGGGACGGATACAGTGGCGCAGGTACGGACCTTTTCCTGACCAGGGAGACGATTGCACTTGACCTTGCGGGATCTGGGGGGCGGGGGTGAGATGGAGTCGAGGGATGGAGAGGTCGACGAACCTGCAGGCATCGCAGGCGGTGTTCTGTTTGCGTGGAGGGGGGAGGGTCTTTGCAAGCTCATGGATCTGGTTCTGGACGAGCTGAGTAGGGAGGACGAGACCTACGGGGGGAGTGAGCGGGGATGGATGGGCTGGGCCGGGGGGAAGCAGACCTGGCTGGGAGAAGGAGTGTGAGAGGTCGCCGTTTTGCATGATAAGGGAGAGGGAGGCAGAAAATATTAAGGTGGAAAATATCGCTCGACGTGCGGATGCTACTTATAATAAACCTGAACCCATAATCCAGGGGGCAACTGAAGTACTTGGCCAAGTACTTATCGTGCTATTCCCTTTCCGGGAAGTCACACCTCCATTTGCATCTGGCGGAGTTTCGATTCGGGCGCGGTCCCTCGGCACCGCACATTTTCGCATCACCGACGCCGCCACAGCACCGCCACACCTCAACTTCTTCACCATGGTCAAGGTTGAGATCGTCGACGAGCACAACTCCCCCTACGCGTCCTCCGCCCCCTCCCGCACCAGCTCCTCAGACTCCCTCTCCTCCATCGCCTCCGACGTCTCCGTCCCAGACGAGTCCCTCTATGACCGCTTCTCCGCCCTCGTTGACATCGTGCCCCCAGCCACCAGACAATCCATCGCCTCGTCCCTCCTCAACGCCACCTCTTTCATCAAGAAAACGGGAAAAGTAGTCGGTAACGTCGTCTGGATAGTCACCACCTCCGCCCTCCTCGTCGGTCTTCCCCTGGCCCTCTCCCTCGAAGACGAGGCAAAAATCGTCCAGCAGGAGCAGGAAATGCTCGCTCAGCAACAGGGCGCCCAGCAGGTACCTTTTTTTTCCGCCGGTCCACCCCAACCATTCTCAGCTCCCTCCCTAGATGCTCCCACCCGGGTCATCACAACCTGCACAAAAAGCGGTTGTGCCTCCCGGCTTTTAACCCAAAACTATGACTCGTCCATGACCCTCGTGGTTCCCCCCCGCTCTGCCTGGTTGTCTGCATGTTCACAGTCATACGCCTACTACTTACCCACCTAGTACTTCTCCCGCTCCGCAGTTTCCCGTGACACTCACTGTGTCCATGCATATACACTCTCCTTGGCGAATCACTGCACACATGTCTTATCTGATCATTCCTAATATATGCTTTCCCCTCCTCCCGGGGTTTCGTAAGAAAGAATGCCAGCGGCATTTGAACGTCCCTCCCAGCCGTTCTTTCAGCACATGTGACTCACCCCTGTCATCGAACCTTGCTCCTCCTGGCAACGCCTTCTAATGAAATATGCTTTTTAGTATTCGTGTGCTCCCCATCATGTCACGCTCAAAGATATCTCCACGATGACACGATCTACACGTTGCCGAGCATCGGATATGAACGCCTTAACTTAGCCTCGACGGGAAAACTGCCGGGCGTTGGAAGTTGTCTCTGTATGTGTGATATCCCTCATCAGCCGACGACAGCAACACGTCTCGCACTGTGCACACGTACGCTGATCGATACCTTCGAAGGTACGTGATCGCATGGCTCTCAATTTCGTCTGGAACCACCCCGACCGCTTCCCAGTCACCCGCAACGGTCACGTCATCCAAATATCGCCTCTCCACCTCATCGGGGCAGATAAGCGGCCACCAAACCGACTGTGCTGCCTTGGCAACAGCGAGCGCGACTCGCTTAGGAATAACTGGCGCCCGCGAAGGAGGGTTGTATGTCACGGACGACACCAAGTCCAAAAGATATTCCGCCGACAACGTCCTTGGCCCAGGAAGGGAAAGCGTGCCAGGCAGCTGCGAGTTACTCATCAGGTTAGCCAGGACCTGCGCGACGTCCATGACCTACAAATAACACCCCAACCATCAGATTCTAAACAACATATGAAAAGCGAATAACAGAGCTTACGTGTACGGGTCTTAATTTGGTTTCCCCATAGTTAAGCTTCCACCAGATGGGCCAAACTGCGGGTTGATGATCACGTCAGCTTGGCGTAGCATGACAAGTATATTCGGTTCGAAGCTCACCAGCCATGTTGTTTAACAGCTTGTCTTCGTAGCCATACATTGCTGCCGGTCGGATGATAGTCGCACTTGGGAAGGCACTCTTGACCCGCTCCTCGCCCTCAAACTTGGTGCGGTAGTAGACAGATGGGGAGTCGGGGGAAGCATTCAAGTGGGAAACATGCACGAAGCGCTCTACTCCGGTCTCCGCAGCGACCTTCGCGATCCTTTCCGCGCCCGTGACGTGGACGTCGGCATACTTGAAGTTTCTACCGAACGAGAACCAGACCAAAAGAAGAAAAAAAGATCAGTGTACGTCTCATGGAGCAGGGTCGATAAACTCGTTACTTGGTTTCATAATCACGTCCGACGAGGTTGTAAACTATGTCAGAATGCCTCAGACATTCAGCTATTTGGTCTTCATTCCGTATATCCCATTCCTAATACGTGTTGGATGAAATCAATCAGACAAATTAGGACTCTTCCGTTAGGCAAGAATATTACCATGGGGACGATCTGACCTAAATCACCCATTGGCTTGAGGTGTCTTTTTTCGTCTTCCTCTCGGTATGGAACGATGACCTGAGTACCCATTCGAGCTGGGTATGTCATAGTTGAGAGTGAGCCCGAATCAGAGGACGGGCGCGCCCACCAAGTTTAGAGACGAGGTATCGGCCGAGAAAGCCAGTGCATCCAAAGACGGTGACGACGTGGCCACTGACGGCGCTATATCCTGGCATGCCAGACGAGACGACGGCTTTCCGGCCTGGCAGAGTGACTACGTCGTGCAACGCACGCTAAACCGACGCACAACCGTAAGCAAAGTCGACAAAATAAAGGTACGGAACATGCACGGTACCTTGCGCTGCACGACGAACGTGCGCTGAGCACGCAAGAGGTGAGATTTAGAGAACATCGAGGACAACGACGGAGGTGTAGAACCACCTCAAAGCCAATAGTTCCACCTCTGCCGGGAAATTCCGGAGCCAACAGGATTGGTCATAAACCCGATCTCGCATCGATATTGCCCATATGACTCAAGGCAGTACCAAAGGTCTGCAGGCCAAACCCTCGTCCTCAAAGGCGAGACATGCTGCCAAAGCAGCAGCAGCCCCCAAGAAAGGGAGACGACATGAACCCCCAAAAAAGACAGCTTTGATTAAAGAAGCAAGCATGCGCAAGGTATTCTACGCCCATGTCTCCCAACACGATTACACCAACCTGCATTTCAGGCACTCAAAGCCAAGGTCACTAAATCGATAGAACAGCAGATGGTGTCTGCGGCGTCTGCTGGCAAGCTGACGATCATGAAACACGCCGTCCCAGAGTCGTACGCCCACTCTGTTTCTATTGATCGCGTTAGCTCATGGGGAAGTTAGTGAACCAGAAAAGGCGGTGAAGAACGCAAAGCGTTGACGCCAAGCTGTTCAGCCCGTCTCTTGAAACGGCGATTGCTTCTCTCCAGTGCCCGGTTCTGCAACAGGTACTCTGTATCTCGCCAGAGCAGCATGTATGGTTTGTATATGGGTCTAGTCGAATCCTAGATTCCCATTTGCCCAATGGTCGATTTGTCACACCATCATCCTTGTTTTCTGGTTTTGTTACGGCGCGGTCACTGCTCTACTTGTCATCAACATTGTACCTGATGTTCGCGACCGGGAACGTGTTATGTGCAAGCGAGGGCATCGGTATGAACAGTCTGAAACATATCATAAGTGTGCAGACGACAATGTTAAGCAAAGAAAAACATGAGCCACTCTGGTTGTGACAACAGCAACGTGTGCAACAACGATTAGCAGAGTAGGGAGTGTGGAGGCGATGGTGTGACAACATGGGGGGAGTGCGATGATGGATCATGCGAAAACGGAATACAAAAAAATGGATTGTGCCCCGTGTAATGGTAAAACAAGAAAAGGTAGCAGTGCAATGCGTTGGATATGCAGGAGTTTGCAGAGGATGCGGTGCATGTGTATATGAAGAGTCAAGCATTTACCAGTGAGACGTGACATATTGCGATAGAGCAAATTGGAGGATGATGGTTTTACTAGAAATCAACGTTGTGCAGCGTAAATTGCTTTTTGAAAAAGGTCCAATATGGTTTTCCGTGTCGGTAGGAGTGTGTTCTCTTTCACCTCCGTTCCCTAACAAAGGGAACGCCACTCGCGGCCTGAAAGAGAGCGTACTTGATTTGCGTAAGAGTGTCCCTTTCTTCGGGTGTCAACAGAGCTGGAGACTGCGAATCGACGAACATGATGACTTTGTTGATGGCATCCTCTGCCTCCGCGATATCGGGAATGGTACTTCCACTCGTGATCGGAGGAGCTGGTTGGTATACAACAACTGAATCGGTATACGCCGCGGTGGCATCCGCAGTCAAGGGAACTTCCTGTTGCTGTTGGATATGCTGCTGAGCCGAGAGCTGGAGAGAAGTCTGGTGCACGTCGGCGACGGTGGAATCGTGATGCCGGTCACCCTGGGATGGGAACGGCTGCTGAGCTAGCACATTGTGCTGTGAAGCCGACGGGTGAGATGAGATCGGAGTGTCGTTCGTGGATAGGGGCTCTGGTTGCATGGTCCATATAGGCGGAAGGGGATTGTGAGAAGCAGAAGGCTCCGCCTGAGAGTGAGAGGGTCCTGCCACGGGTTGATTGTCCTGTGCAGGATCGAGATCCTGGTCATCTTCCGACTCCATGTCATCATCACCGTCGTCTGCTGTGGTTGAGTCCCGTCGAGCGAGCGCTTCAGACCTGGACTCGAAAGCAGGATTGAGAGGGGAAAGGACGCTCTCATTGCTACTCTTGCGGAGATGAGTTGCACCAACACCGCGCGTTGCACGGAGGGACTTGTGAGCGCCGAGCCAAACCCCTTTACGGATGCTATGGCGATGCTTGAAATTTTCGACCCATCCAGAGCTGGCCTTGAATCTCTCGTCGGGGATCTGGAGGTTCCGGGCTGTTTCCTTTGCTTTATTGCGTATGAGAGCGTCTGTAAGAAGGGTGTTCTGCTGCTTCATCTGGACGAGCCAGCTGACGAGTTCTTCTTCGACCTCGGGGAATTTGGAAGGGCTGGCGACCAGGCTTTAACGGGGGGCAAGCTGAAGAAGGATGAACTTACCGATGCTTGGCAACGCGCATGTCGTCGTCCTCGGGGACATTCATCCATTTTGTTTTGTGCTTGAGGATTTTGCTGATGGTGCTGCGTTCGACACCATAACGGGCTGCGATGTCTTCTTGACGGGCGTTGGGATTCTCTTGATGGTAAACGCAAATGGCCTTGCGGTCGACATTGAAGAGCCGCTGTTTGCGTTGCTTGGCCCGCGGAACGACCGGACCCACCGGTGGGGACGGGAGCGGATATGTCGCGAATGTCTGAGAATTAGGTGCAGCAGAAGTAGCTGAGGAAATAGAAGTAAGGGCGGAAGCGACACTCAGGGCGGGAGAAGCGGAGCGCGGATTAGACGTAGAGTAAGAAGATGCAGATCTGGAGTGGGTAGGATAGAGGGAAAAGGGGGAGTAGGGCGAGCCAGAGACGGGGGTGGGGAGATAGCGGGGGGATGGGAGGGGCACGGCGGCGGCGGTGGTGGAGAGGGGGTAGGTAGGGGCGCGATCCGGGGGTTGCTGGTCGCGGGCCGAGTCGGTGGCGCCAACGGGAGTTTGTGGGCGGGAGATGGCACTGGCGGGAGACATGAAGTATGCGGGCTGGTGACGGGGTCAAGTATGGAGATACGAAAAAGATAAAGAAAAGACGGACCTCTTCGGAGTCATGATGTGTGGCAGATTGTGGACGGTCTCTCCTTATCCCGAGGTGGAGGGTGGAGTGGGCACGTGCCTGGCGACGCGTGATGCGCGCGGGACCGATGCTGGGCGGGATCTGGGACGGGATGGGGATGGGGTGGTGCATGTTCTGGTCATTGCGGATGGAGGGGGACTGAGGGTAGGCGGAGTAGGGATGGTCGGGGGTGTAGGGGGTGGGGGAGGCGTACGGGTCGTTGTCGGGGGTGGAGAAGACGGGGTCGGTCGGGGAGTGCTGCTGCTTGGGGAGCCAGGGGGGGTTGGACGGAGCCGGGTTGTGACTACCGGGCGAGGATGGGGCGGGGTAGACGGGGAGGGGATTGGCAGGACCGTACTGTGCGACGTTGTCCATCGGACCCGATGTGACACATCTGCTGGGGCCTTCCAGCGTCAAGTCGTGGTCGGAAGGACGTGTCAGGGTTATGCCAGGGCCGTCTCTCTCCAGGTTTTATATCTCACCAGAAATCCGATCGTCTTCTGCGCGCTGTCCTGCTGGGCGTCTCTCCTCCTCGTTGCTACAGCCGGGTACGAAAAGATCCCGTTCAGGTTCCTCAGATTCCCTCTGCGCTCCCACTACCGACAACCAGCGCGTGTCCTCCCACCTCGTCATGGTGACCTCCCTATTATCATACCTTTACAGGCCCTCTCTCTTCCTCGACCTCGGAGATGAAACTCTCATGTTATTGATCGTGGTATTCTTCTCTTTACTCCACTTTCAACATGTTCTGCCGCGCGATCATGTGGTTCTCCACTTTATGGCAGCACCCGGCCACTTCCCCATGTGCTCCTCCCTACGCTTCTCCGGCAACGAACCCCCCATCTCTTCGCTTCCCGCAAACTTACCCACCATCTCTGTTTCCGTCCCCCTTGCTCACACCACCGCCGGGGCAGCTCCCAGCGCACACTGCCGTCTCTCCCAGCCTTGCCCCCAGTCTTTCCAATCGCGAGGTCGCCTGTCGCATTTTCCCTATTCTTCCCAGTAGCCTCATGCATCAAGTCCTCTCTTAATATCAGATCGCCAATATCTCCCTGCCTCGCCTCCTTCATGATCCGAACAGAAAACTTGAATGACTGTGTGAACTCGACGCCCACGCAATCCACTCTTGGCTGTCTGTCCTTACTCAAGACTTGCCTCATTTGCCACCGTGTCCACCTGGCCCTATGAGCAGTCAGGCCTGAGCTCGACATTTTACGGAAAATGTCCAAGTCGCCGCAAATCTCTTGTTCTGCTACTCGCGTACAGCCTCTTGTTTGCCCTGTTGATTACTCGCCTTCTGGATGCTTACAAACACCCCTGAATATCAGGTCTTCCATTTTGATGCGCGTGTTTCGTCGTCAAATATCGACTGCGCCCGATGTCGAAGGACACCATCGATTGGTTGTTTTCAATTGGAATCTTGAACCGCCACTATTCGGGTAGTCGTTCCATGGTCAGATGGAGCAACTTGATCACCGTTGCAATGATAGGTTGGACTTGCTCCAGTCCCACTATATCGTAACTCATTTAAATCATACCCACTAACCTGATGGCATATCAACTCGTAGATCTGGATAGCCTTCTTGTAGTCACGGATAATCTGTCCAATGCAAACTGTGATGGCACAAGGGCAAGTGTGCGGCGGGCAAGGGTTCAAGAAAATAGGGGTAAAACCATACTTGACTCGATCACGTGGTTAAGACTTAGCTAGCATCACGTGCGCCATATCCAACGTGCCATCCCGGATTCGAGACAATTCCGAGCCTCTTTCAAGGCCGCCGCAGTCGCACTGATGCAATTGGCTGCAGCACTGCAAAGCGGCCACAGCCCCAAGTCAGTGGCCACAAATATTTCCCGCTTGCTGAAGAGCGGCGCATCTCGGAGCGTTCATCGGGATTTTGCGGGCTGTTAGTGGCTTAAATGTGCGGCGCTGCAGCGCACGATCCAGTCCAATAACCCACCCATGTCTACGTTGGTTAGGATTGCTGCTCGTCGACAACCGCTGCTTCTTCGCTCTGCTCTCATTCGATGTACTTACCCAAGCACCCCTGACTTGTTTATTGCCCCTCGGTCGGCTGGGCGCTTCCATACTGGGACAACTGACCACAACTCACTGGTCAAAAAGCGACCCAACGAACAGGCGGACGTGGGTACAGAAGGGTTACATAGAAGTAAGCTATTGTTTCATGTCACGCGCTGAAGATCGGATTCACGATGCGACAGAGGACAAACATGCGTCACAGTCAGTGCTGACCCAACTCGATGCAGTCAGCACAGTGCCCCAGGACGTACACGGGGACTGGGTTCTATTTCACCCGGTTTACTCCCAAGAAGAGATGAAATCCGTGCAGGTCCTCCATAGAGAAGCAAAGACGATCTCTGATAAGATTCTTCATAACCTCGTCCAGTTTACGAGGTTCGTTTTCGCGATCTAGTTCGTCAGCCTTTTATTGAATGTAACGAGCTAGATGGGGATTTGATTTCGTTTCGGGGTACAAGCATAAGCCACTGCTTCGTGATCATAATATGACCACAGAAGAGCTTAAAGAGAAGGGTTACATTCTTGGAGAGGCAGCCTGGTTATCACGGATCTTGTTCCTTGAGACAATTGCTGGGGTACCTGGCATGGTTGCCGCCATGCTTAGGCATCTTGGCAGTCTGAGACTCATGGTAGATGTGACCATCCTGGTTCCATTTCAGAAAGGCTAACGACAGCGCCTTTAGCGACGTGATTCCGGGTGGATTCACACGTTACTCGAAGAAGCAGAGAACGAGCGGATGCACTTGATGTATGTAGTCATTTTCCTCTTCTGTCCAAGTTGATTACTGATGCATGCATACCGCGAAGGACTTTCATGACGCTCAAACAACCCACTCTGTTTTTCCGTGCACTGGTTCTGGGTGCACAAGGCGTTTTTTTCAATATCTTTTGTACGTACACCTCGTGGCCTCGTGGCGTCGTCTCACCACCGTTCTTAGTCCTCGCCTACATGGTCTCCCCCCGATCGTGTCACAGATTTGTGGGATATCTGGAGGAAGAGGCCGTGATGACATAGTAGGTGCCGTTTTCACGAGGCGATTCTCGACTTGCCTAATCTGTTTGTCACAAGTACGCGATGCATCGAGGAGATCGAAGCTGGCCACCTTCAAAAATGGGCCGATATGCCGGCGCCGGCGATCGCCATCGATTATTGGCGACTTGCTCCAAATGCCAAACTTCTCGATGTCATATACGCCGTCCGCAGCGACGAGTCTACACACCGATTCGTCAACCACAGCTTGGCCAATCTTGACCATTCAAAAGACGTGAATCCGTTTGCGTTCCGGGAGCCCGATATGTTCGTCAAGGGAAGAAGCCTAGGGTGCGCAGTATTTCTGCTCTAGGTGGCGATTTGGGGACATTGACGATTTCGTAGGTTTGAGAGACCTGAAGCGGAGCAGTTCGTCCAGGAGTCCCACGACATTCTCTCACGCGGGGGCAAGGTGTCGGAAATAAAGCATTGATTAAGATTCGTGGCACGACGTTCGCTGGTACTTTGTCGTCCTATTTAATTGCATAGATCACATCGCCGCTCAGTACTTAATAGTATTACCACCATACTAATATTTGCTTGACCGTAGCCTCGCCGCTGTTGTGACGTCACGCGGTGTTTGCCTCCCAGGACGCGAACTGGCACCTCCTGACCGTCTCTCTGGTACCACTCGGCATCCAACCATTGTACATGACTGTCCCCGACCTTCACCACGCCTCTCGAGCTCCACCCACACCACCATGCTCCAACCGGTTCGCCCGCAGACTCTTTATTGGACCTTTACCAGACAAAGTGTTGGCTACTATGCACGAAATGGTACAGCCCACAGGGAATGACAACGAATCCTTCGACGCTTCCTACGCTTCGGCCGTGCGTGACGCCTTGGACCGCAATGCGTACGCTTTCTTCTTGCGCCAAGGTGGTAGAACGCAAGACTGGGACGGGGACGCACGCGAAAACGTGCGAAATGAACTGATGAAACGATGGCAAGAGTGCCCCTGGATGCGTTATCTACGACGCAAAACGCACCGCGTCACGGTTGGCGTCATGCACTGGGTGGGCACTACATTCGAGGTTGGAAGTATCCTTGGTGTGAACGTGCTCGACAGCCATGCACCGACTCCTGTCGTGCCCTCATTCGTCCCTGAGGCGCCTCAACAGGAACCACAGGTGCCTTATGCGTCGACGACGGCGCTGTCATCCGTAGGTCCCCGTTCATACTGGACCGCACGGTCACATTTGTCACCGCCATCACCACACGGCTCGTCTTCTACTGCTAGTCTCCCTGAACAACACGCCGGTGAATTATCCGCCTTTTCATCTGGCTCCCCGCTCATCGCGACGGCTTCTACACCCTCGCTTCCCACCGAACATGTGCCATTACAGGGGAGTGATGCCCCTAGGTCTATATTAAAACATCCGATGGGAACCTCATCCAGTAGGCCGAGAACCAAACGTCGCGGTATTTCCCTTCTGGACCGGGGTGCCAAGCACAAGGTATCGCTGCAACAAGAGGAGAGTAGGTTCTCCCTTAGTGGTGCCGACACCAGGAGAATACTCTCGGAGGGTCAACTCGCTGATGAAGGGCCCGCCTCTCCATCTGCCGTCCTAGCAAGGACAGGAGGTGAAGTCGTTGAGTGCAGCGCTGGGGCGACTGCGGAAGAATATCCTCCACAAGAGGTTCTTGGTGGCGTCTTCCTCCGAGGTTTGTGGAACCCTCCCGACATCTGTGACGTACCCTCAAAGTATCCAAGATAGAATGCTTGTCAGGGTGTGTTACACCAAGTCAGAGTCCCTTTCGAGCTATTTCGATGAGACCCATAACCGCCAAACCACACACTTGCGCCATGAAGACTGGATGGAATTTCTGGTCGTGTGGAGGAAGGATATGCTAGAGCTGTATGAAGATTATGTGTGTCCCTGCATGCTATCTCGGTTCAAGTCCACCTTAATCATATCGAACAGACCATTCCGGGGAAAGAATATATCAAGGGGCACAAACGCCTCACCTTCCTGATCCCCTTGGCTTCGGAACGAACTTCAGTCTCCTTGTACTCTTTCGTTGATCTCACCTTCTGCATACTGTGCCCCCCAACACCCGTCCGGGAGCGATGTTCAAGAGCACGCGTGTTCTTTCAGATTTCAAAGGAAGGTACGAACGTCTTTGTCTTCAAGCTTAAGAGCCGAACCAGAGCGCGTGATTGGTTGTGGCACTTATGGTAAGTATTGTGGGGCCAACTTAGTACATCCTTGTATTGATGATACCTCGGTAGGCGTCGTCTCGGGGGAAGGATTCCCCCTTCCATTGAGATTCGGTGTCCCGAACTCGATATGCGCATTCGCATCGACGCCCCAGCATCCGACGCCTTCAACTTCGACAAAGCATGTGACACGTTTAATCATAAAAATATTATTGATCTGGTGCAACGCTCGTTCTCCTCTGAACAAGGATCCTCCAGCGCGGCGTGGAGGAGCTGGGACACTATTATAGAACAAGAGCTGCAGGCAGGAAAGAAGTTGGCACTCGCATGGAGATTTGGTGAGCAACTCGATTGGGTGTGTCAGGAACAAGACGTCGAGGGAAATGCACGGCCGTGGGCCGTTCTTTCTGGATTGTCTCTTTGGCAGGTTCGATCGCTAGTCCTTCTCCTGCACAGGTGACCTGATATACATCATCGGCTCATTAGGGGCTGAGGCCAGCTCATCTCGAGTTACGTATCGCGGAGCATTTCCCGGATTGTGTTCGCCTCCAGACCGGCAAGAACATGTCTGAACCACCTGCTATTGAAGGTTATCTCAACCGTATCAGACAGAACGGTCGTCAACGAGTATATCTCGTGACGCACGATGGTAACTTGTTTTCCCTGCTACCATCAGATGCACATCTCCCGCTGCCGCCGAGCGCGCACCTCTCGCGTTTGATGTCAGGGATAAAGCCAGGCGTGGAGGAATACAGCCGAAATCTTTTCGAGAGCGAGGTTTGGAGAGGTGCAGAGCAGATCCGTACTGCGCATGGGACCCTGGACCTCAAAAGTATCCGCACTGTGAGGAGGGCATACCCCCCGCTGTCCCAGGACGATGGCGAGAATGTGGCGCGTGATGAGGTAGACGCACAAGATACGGGTGGACATCATGGAAACATAAACGACAAAGTAGAGCTGCACCTCAGGCGGATATTTGACATCGTCCTTGCTTCTGGTCGAGTCATACGGTTTGAGGTGCGTCCATGTACATATGTGCGGAACCGTGTTCTAGATTCCGACTTACTCCCGCATAGGCTCATTCAGCGCACGACTGCATTGACTGGGTGACGAGACTCCGTGCCCTCGTTACATACTGGTCCCAGCGCCATCGTGTAGACGTCACGGATGAGATGGACGTCGCAGTTGCGGCAAGTGCTCGTTCGCGACTGACACCGCGGATGATAAAGTGCACTCATGGAATTGGGCACCTGACCCCGCCGGAACCACCCATGAACTCTGAGCCAGCAGTGTTGATGCCACTGTACAACTGGTGTCCACTAAGTGCGTGTAGGAGCATCGTCAAAACCGGTAGGGTGTTCACAAGGAAGGGGTTGAGGGGACAATACAAGTCAGTGCTTTGTGCAATCTGTTGCTGACCCGCTGAACGTCACTGAATCCTCTTTTTCCCCGTCTAGGCTCGTACAACTGTTCCTCGTACCGGGCGGACTGATCAAGTTCGATGTGTCTCCGACCTCGGTCCTGCACCATCGCAACTCGAAAGAGATTGGGCTTCTCGATGCATACGTCTGTTCGGGATATTTTGCCGCGCTCGCTCTCCGACCAAGCGAATACAGCCCTGAATCGCCTAACCTGCCACGACGGTACCACGACGGCCTCGAGACGGACGAACGAGAAGAAGACGAGCTATTCGTGATCTGGTATCGCAAGTCGCCAGCTGCGCCTCCTGCAATGAGTCGACCAAACGCCCCTGCGGGGGGTTTCCATCCCACGGCGCCTGTACCTCGTCTTTCCAAAGGGAGTCATAAGCTGCTCGTGTTCAGGACGAGGAGCAAGGTGGAAAGGGATGCGTGGTGCTGGGCGTTGGGGTGCGAGATCGAGAGGGTCGTGAGGAATAATAGGGAGAGGGAACGAAGAGTCAGGGAGGCAGGGAGACTGGTGGAGTTGTCAGATTGAAAGCGAAGTGTCTTAAATTCTGTGGGTTACTCGCATAAATTATCGAGAATATATGCAGTTTTCATAGGGGTAATTCTAGACCTAAGTGTCTCTCGTTAACGCGTCAGTACTACAGCGAGGTTCACGGGCAAATAAACTCACATTACAAGGATATATAGTACTTTAATAACCACAGCACGGTTTACTCTATCACTTCATCTTCGTCCTCCTGACTCTCTTCTTCTTGTCTTTGTTGTCTCCTCGCTGCAATCTTTACTCTCTTTTCTAGCCCCTTGTCAATTTTGAGATGGTCCATCGTTATCTGCTTGTTACAACCAGATGCAGGGCAGGACTTTCCATCTCTTCCTGCCCTCTTCAGGAACTCCTGAATGGCTGCACGGGAATAGGAGTGTCCACAGACCGTACTATTGTGGCAAGATCCTCAGGCAATCTCACACTGGAGGGGGCATATTACGTACGAGGTCATTGGATCTTCCAAAACCATGAGTGTGATGGGGCATCTGAAGTCCTGAGTCACACCACCAACTTCCAGTTCGTCCTCGTCGCTGGGATCACCGTCCTCTGTGGAACATTGTTAACCATATAACATGTTGCACGCTCAAAGACAAACCTCTCGGGACGAGATCGTTGATGGGAGGGATCGCTCCGCCGGGATTTTGCACCTCCTAAGTGCCTAATATCAACTGATGTCGTGTGAAGCGATACGATCGACAAACATATATTCCTTGTTTGAATTCCACGTACGTATCGCTAGATGCATACTTTTGGCGTGTAGTCTTGATCTTGTGTTCGTCCACCCGCCGCTTCACTTCGCGTTCATACGTCTGAAGCACGTTTTCCTGTCGGAGGAATTATGGGATGATGGAGACACGGAACACGAGTGTCATAGCGCACCACGACTTCACCACGCATAAGGGCTTGGTGGATATTGTTCAACGTTTCTTCGTGAGAACACATCTCTTGTTCAATATCGAGGAGCTTCTTCATGATGGCGTCAACCTCGTCTAGCGCCTTTGATACTGGGAATTCATTAACGACAACACAGCGGGGATAACAGCACCAACCTCTCCGGCCTCACCAACCTCCATCACCTCTGCAAGCGAGATCGCGACGTCCTTGACGAGCCGAAAGGAGCTTTGATGAATTTGCTTCCGGATCATCTCCCAGTCCTGAGCTATCCCATGTAACTTTGCACCCTCTTTCTTATCCAGGGGCTGATCATGAAAGTTTTGGATATCAATTCTGTCGTCATCATCGTCGTCATCGTTGTTCGCGTTTGAGGGACCAGCGACAGGCTCTTCCGTGTTAGCGCGGTTGATCTTTGGCTTCTTTTCCTTTTTTACACTTGCGGTCTTGCGAGCTGGCTGCATGTCCTCAGAGTCCTCGTCATCGTCGACGTCGTCGGCACGTCGTTGTGAGGGGTCGTCTTCCTCCTCGATGTGGTCAGACGACGGTGCTCTGCGAACACGTCGGCGACGGGACCTGCTAGCGGCAGGCATCTTGGTCAGCGAGGAAGGAGCCGCCGGCTGACGCGACTGACTCTAGGGGGACTCTAGGGCAGGCCTATACGCGGTAGTCTCACAGCACCAGTACGCCTCCTCAGCCCACGACACGCCATGTTCTCGCTCCTTCGTGGTCTACCCAGAACATGTTCTCTTTTCCTTCCCGTCGCGCCATCTCGGGCATTCAGTGCCTCTCCGTTTCTCTCCGTCACCCTCAACCAGGCAATGCGTCGAAAGAAACCTTCAAAAGTCTGCCCTCCAAAGTCTCCTCTCCTTAACACTTGTCCCCAGAAGAAAGGCGTCTGCACCCAAATCTTCATTATGAAACCCAAGAAACCCAACTCTGCCAAGCGAAAGGTCGCTCGTGTCAAGCTGTCCAACGGGAACTCGCTCATGGCCTATATTCCCGGAGAAGGTCATAATTTGCAGGAACACAGCGTGGTTATGGTCCGCGGCGGTCGCACACAGGATTTGCCTGGTGTTAGGTATGTCGCAGACTTGGGTTCACATGTGCAAACAACGAGGCATCTCCCCACAGGTACAAAGTTGTCCGTGGTGCATTAGACTTTGGTGGTGTCGTCGGTCGCACGCAATCGAGAAGTAAATACGGAGGTACCTGCACTGATTTCTTTGTTGAGTTTGGAACTTACGCTTGCACCAGTCAAGAAACCAAAGAAATAGTCTATATCAGCTGTCAACTACTTGATCTCGTACCTCTAATCGTAATTTCTTTTCTTTTCTGCAGAACTGAACAGCATCAGAGTTTTTCGGGTCAGTAGTGGAACACACGGTGCTGCCAAGTCTTGAGAGCGCTTACACAGTCCAGCTCGCATCCGTCCTTCTCCAGCCTTATAAACCCCTAGTGATAGTCCGTTTCTTGTGTCGTCGAAGGATGTAGGGTTCTGTGGAGTGTACTTTTACGTCGCATCTATGCTAAAGTTGTATGCAGAAGAGCCTGGAGATCTTCAATGCATCACTGCAAAGTAAAGCTATCAATGTTCTGGAACACATTCCCCATTGTGATATGGCAGTCTAGTGCTGGTACCTGCTACACAGACTATGCTTACAGCTTTCTACTTACAGCTGTTTTCATAAGTATGTGGAAAACATATTCTTGAAAGTCGCACCTCGGAGACAACCAGGAAAGGACCCCGAGTGCAGCTGAGTGGGCCAATAGCTGGCTGAAGTAAGCATGGTTCGTTGCTACCGTATCCACCACATGCCTGCGCACCGCCGAATTGTGTTTGACAATGTCAAAGCCCAGATCCCGCTCCTCCATAATGCAAACCACACC
>JBBPUP010000367.1:10176-21643 GCA_038094735.1 Exsudoporus floridanus
TTCAACAAACTGGACAACGCCGAACCGCCCGGTAACTGCCGAAGCTGTACTAAACGGAAAGACGGTAGATTTAGTCGTAAATGGTCATTGATTAATGAGTAAAGTAAAGTTTTTATCTACAAGAGTGGGTCCCGTGCATACGTAGGCAGTTGATGCATGCTTTAAAGCTTCTGATACATACGTAAAGAAGCTCTCTAACGGATCGGAACCGTGGGAATATAAGTGCGACATTACCTAATACTTGCGTCGATCGGTTATCGACTCAAACATGCATCCACAACCCCCATCCTTCCAATTAATCAGAGTCGAGCACTTGGATGTCACGGTTCCATAATGCAAGGGGTTTGCTTTCCTCCTTGATGATGGGCCACGCTGACATTACCATCTCATTGTGACATTGTTCTCCCACTGGCAGGGAACTGTACGCGCCAAATACTGTCTTCAGGCCGGCACGAATGTCGACAGTCCTTGCTCCATCTGCGACGGGTTAAGTTAACTATCCATGTTCTCTCCAACGCAGTCACGACACGTCGAATCTTCGCACTCAGGTCACCTGGCAGAAGGCAAGGAGTGCTGGCTACCGTAAAAGCGCTACATTGACAAATGTTGCAGCAGCCCCAACGCACATCGTTGCCGTTCGGGGAATTCCACGTTCATAAAAGTACAGCAGACTTTCACATAACGCATAGGGCTCCTCGGAGTTTAACCCTTGTTGCTATGCATTATGAGAACGTCCACGAACGACAAGGTTTGGCCAGGGTGATCAAGGTATCATATACAACATGGTATGTACGAATGAAATGTTCCGCACTGGCACTCGGGTAAGTCGCCAGAAGGCAAAGGAGGGCTGCGTACAAAGCACCACAGTTCAAAACGTCACATCCTGAGTAACCCCACCACCCAATCCCAAATAGGGGTATATACCCTAAAAAGAAAAACATCGTCGTCAATCGGGAAGGCTCGTACGTAACTCGTTACCCACGAACCGAGCACTGTTATAGTGATAAGGGCCGCAGACCTGTCTCACCGTGCATAGCGTCCGGAGCAACACATGTTACTTGAAATAATGTACTACGAGACAGTTCTGCATAATTGGAGTGATTTTTTGGGGGGGGCTGGGAGACACCGAGCTTCGAGTGCGGCTCCTCCGAGTCGTTGCTATGCGTTATGAGAACGTCTGGAAGCGTCAAGCCTTGGGCAGGGCAATCGAGACATCATACATAACGCGGTATGTACAGATGACAGCATTCCCGGCCCGTGGATGTGCCGGAACTAACAGTATTACACTCGACTCCCTTGGCACAATGCACTCTCACAAACTCATCGTCACCGAAAAACGCCCGTTTCCTTTTTACACACTTTTTGGTCTGCTCTTACATCGTCGTACCAAACCGACAGCAAAAAAAAAAAAAGAGGAGAGAAAAGTCACGTACAAGATCTATCAATCGATCCCTTGTCAGCGAAAAAAAGCACACAGAAGAAGAAAAAAGAAAGAGCAAAAGCAAAAGTAGCGTGGTATGTGTAGAGAATGCACAGTGAATTAATACAAGCACCTAAGTAGAAAAAAAAAAAAAAAGAGAGAAAGAACGGAAAAAGACCCAGGTTCGCCTTGCGTCTAAAAATGTCACGTGGTACTGATGATCGATGATGGGGGCGGTGTGGATGCGGTGTCGTGTGTCCAAGCGTCCGCCTCGGTCTGGCCTTCCACCTTCCGAGGCGGTCGTGGGGTACGGAGGTATACAAATGCGCTGTCTATGGATGGTCAGGGTTGATAGGGATGGTGTGTGTGGGGAAGACGAATAGATAGTGCAGTAACGATGGGAAGGGAGGGGAGGGGGAGGGAGAGGTATCGCAATCTGGCAGTACGGTCTCGACCATCCATCGCATCACGTCGCCAAGCCAACCGTATCGCTCAGTCGACAGGCAATAAGAAACTCGCCAATGCCCAGCCCACTTCACCTGCCTCGTACCCACCACCTTTGCTCCTCGCTCGCACGAGCAGTAGACAGTCCTCCCCGTCATCCACATACAGCGGCAGGTCGACATGCGTCGAGGGATGTCCGTATTCGCGGAGGACGTCAAACGAGTCGCCATAAACGAGCTGGAAGAACGGAAGGCCGCGGTACGACACGCCGGCAGGTGGGAGGCAGGGATGGATAGCGCGCGTGGTGTATAGCGCACGCGTGGAAGCAAGCGTAGCCAATGGACGTGTTGGATGCAAAGGCGACGACACGGAACCATTGGTGTGGTGTGAAGGAGAGTATGGTGGCAGAGGCGCATCTGACGAGTGGTATGATGGCGCGAGGGACGACGGTGCACCCAGAGACTTGACGGAAGACGACCGTCGACGGTGATGCGCTGGGCGGAATGTGTCCGTAAGCTTACTCTTGAGACTCGACCGCCGCTGAGTTCGTCCTCTATACTCTGGATCCAGTTCCTCGGCATCGAATACGTCAAGCGACAGCGGCGACGGCGGGTAGTGGGTCTCAAAGTCCACAAAGACCTGCGACGACTGCGATGGCATCGTCTGCAGAGGCGAGATCGCGTGGTCGCCCTTTGCGCGTACTGGCCCACCATTCGCCTGTGAAAAGTTGGGCTTGAGACGAGGCACAGGTGGCTCCTCCTCCGTCCGACTATTCCGACTCGATTTGCCGGTCGACTTGGTCGATTTACCAGACCGGAGCGATTCATCGGACGGTCGACGCTGTAACTGCGGGGTGATTGAGGTGCTTCCACTGCGTTTGCGGTTCGAGGGTATCGTGTCGGTCGATGACTGGTGTTGATGGTTTTGTCGCTTCACATGGGACGGGGGCGTCGGTGGTGCTTGCTGGTTTGACGCGCGCCCAGGATCGGGCATCACCGGCGGCGGTGCCGTCGACCTCCTCACCGGTCGATGATCCCTCCCACTGCCCTCCCGCACACCCTCCTTCTCCTTCTCAGTCCGCACACCAAGATCCCTCAGCTCCTTCTCCCTCTCCGCCCACCACTTGTCTTTGCGCACGACCCTCATCATCGACAGTCGCGCCTCAACCTCGCCCCATCGTTCCCACCATACTCGCAATGTCTCTTCCGCCCCGCCGCACCTCTCTCCTTCTACCCGAAGCGCATCCCACAGCTCAGCCCATCTCTCTCCAACGGAGGTGTAGAACGCTGCTTGTCGGTCTGCGATGATACACACCGCCAACCCCGTCGCCTTGTTCATCGCTCGCAACAGGACGGGCATCTCGGCTGACAGCGCGGAGCGGAGAGCGAGGTAGGATTGCGACGCAGTGAGAAGGGTCGGTGCGGGACGACGGGACTTGTTCGGCGAAAAGGGCGTGTGGAGGAGGGCGACGTGGAGTGGTTCGAGCGAGTGCATTGCATGGAGGAGTTTCGTCGGGGGCTCCATCATCGCTTTCAGGTTACAGAGAAGCGGGATGAACGACTTTTGTAACTCTTGTTCGAGGTCCGCACAAAGACCTGGAAGGCCGGCCAGTAACAGGGTGAATGCATCATACGCCTCGGAGCGCCCTTCGACATCGAGCTCCTCTACGGAATCGGGTGCCTCTAACATAGACCGCGACGGGCTAAGCCCGAGGACAGCACCAAACGTGATGCCCCATTGCCATAACGCGACCAGCGCATGGCGCATACTCAGCCGCCAGTCCTTGACGTCCTTGGCAAGCTTATCTAGGAAAGCCGCATACCTCTGCAACTCGCCTTCTAATCGCGCCACCTCGACCGCTTCTGCGTTATCGGAAAGGTTCTCTACAATATCCTTGGCCTTGTGTCCACGGAGGGACTTCATCCGATTCAGATGCGCAGAAGCAGCCGCTCCCATGCCGACATGGACAGTACCATTGCCTTTCTTTGACTTGCCCGTTCCGTTGGTAGTGGGGATGGGTGCACCTCCGAGGACCTCGCGTACGACTTCCCAACGCCGACGGTCCTCGTTGACGCTTCTCGCGACTTCCTCCATTCGTTCACGCGCTTTCACAAGCGCAGGACGGTCGCCGTGGGAGTCGGGGGTGGCGTCGATGATAGCACCAAGGAGAAGCGAATACTTGAGAAGCCGCTGCACGGGCTTGATAAGGAGGGAAGGGAGATCCCAGGCATGCGTGAGGGAAGACGCGAGCGTTCGGGTATGCGAGAGGTAGGCCGAGAGCGCTGGAGAGGAAGGGAGGGCATTGAGGTGGGCAAGTGCAGTCGGGTGACGAGTGATGTATGTCTTATAAGGAGGCTCGAGGGCTGGGATCTGAAACAACGTCTAAACATGGCCGACACGACAAAGAACAATGTACACTCACAATCTCCTGAAATAGCGCACCAACCCTATCTTCGCCACTACCGCCATCGAGTGCGCCACCGAGGGCTTCTTCTAAGCGGTCAACGAAGTGATCTGAGAACATGGCCAGATCGCCGATGTTGCCAAATATGATGCGTACGTCGTCTCTGGTCATCGGAGGGCCAAGCTGTGAAGAAGCTGTAGAAGAGTCGGAAGCAGTAGAAACTGTTCGCGTTGATGAGCCCGACCCAGAACCAGGCGAGAATGGAGGCGGGCTAGGCGGGCCGTTGGTGTTGAAAGGAGCCGGTTGTCCTGCGACGAGAACCGCATCAGAGGATTAGCGTAAATTGTCATAAAAGGGGACCTGCCTAGTGCCAGTGGGATATGTATATCACGGATCAATGCGAGATCCGACGCGTATGCACGTTCTGAGGAAAGCAACTCGCGCAAGGCATGAACTCTCTTTGTCATGACGGTTGGTTGATTAGGTGTAGTGGACCCCGTTGGGGCAGGGCATGCTGGAACGTCGAGAGTGAGGCTGTCCGTGGAAGAAGGCTCTGATGCGTCCGGATCATACTCGTCATCCTCGAGCTCGTCGCTGTAGTCGAGGGTGAGCCCGTCTTCTTGGTCGGGTGGAAGAGGCAAGGCTTTGTCGTGGAGAGTCTCCGCCTCCAAAGTTGCAAGAAGGGCGGTGAGAGACCCTCCGAAGCTCTCGCGAAGGGTGGGCATTAGGATCAGTTGAGCGCCGTCCTCGTCGAGGCCAAGAGTTGTGGCGGGGTCAGTGGCGATGTCAAAGGTCGTCGCTTTGGGTGTCGTTCCAAGGGGAGCTGTGGGAGATAGTTGGTAAGGAGGACGAGGACGTAGTGGTGAGCGCGGAGGGATGGCTGGCGGAGGATTAAGAGTAGTAGTAGTAGTGCTGGTCGTCCCGTTGGAGCCGGTGAGAATGGTGGCACCGCTGCTGATAGTAGTGCTATAAGTTTCTCCTGCTCCGTACGACTTGAGATTTTGCAGTGACTGAGGGCGTTTGTAATTTCGCGGCGCACACACAATGCCCACGCGGCGATTTGACCGAGCCTCATGTTGATGTTCACGGACTCCAGCCGTCTCCGCTCCTCCGCCCGGGCTGTTTTCTGCCTTCTCGTCCAATTTCTGCGTTGCTGATTCGCCAGCAACCAGATTCTGGGTCTCACCGCCCTTCTTGTCTGCCGAGCCCTCGTTCGCATCACCCGAAAACACGGCCTCTCGGTCCTTTTCACGACACGCCTCATCCACCCCTTCGCCGCCCACGATCCTCATGGCAGACCCCAAATCTAAATCTCCGCGAATGCCGATGGCTGGACTCGTTTCCGTTCTCTCCTGTTCCGCTCGTCCGTCGTCTCCTCGCATGCCTAGCATTCCTGTCCTATCGGCCGAATGGCGCTTATCTGATTTGATCAACGAAAACCGATTAATGGAGTTGATTCTGGTCGTAGAGCAGACCTTTCAACCACCTTGTTTCAAATGGGAAAAAAAGAACGTTGAATCTCGATCGAAGAACGATAGGTCGAACGTTCGCTACTCTTGGTGTACGTACGTCCCCGCCCAGTCCGATCAAGAGGAGAGAGGCAATGCAAATCCGTGCTTATTACCGAAAAGTCGCAAAGTGTCCTAGGAGACGGAGCACGTTGGTACCTCGTGCCTCGAGGGTTATACGTTCCGCGGATGGAGTCCGAGAGTCGCCACCACAATGCGAGAAAAGAAGCTCTTCCCCAGAATAGTTTAGCTTGCACGGGCCAGGTTTCGCGTGAAGACTGGGGGAGAGAGAATGGAGGACACGTTTACACAGGACGTGTCGGCGGTGAGATAGGTCATGGGTCCGAATATAGCCCGTTGGCAACGCACCTTGGTTTGGGATTGATGGCGGTGCCGCAGTGCTCTTAATCCAGCGTGGGCGGAAAATTTGCTTCACGGGTGCAATTGCGCTGTGCGATGAGCTCGAGTACACTTAATAGCTTGATGATAACGCGGAACTAAATTAGGGACGGAGATAAGTCGCGGCAACCTCGACTATGCGAGGCAGAGGGTTACTTCGGAGCTGGAGCGTTGGCGAGATGTAGTAACGAAATACTTGCCAAACTGGTGCGTTGTTTCTTCCTTGTCTCGGCGTGTAGCAAGGACCCTGTTGTCGCAGTCCTGTATCGAAAACCAGCCTCGATATAGGCAGATTGCTGCAGGGGTGCGCAGAGACTGCTGGAGAAGGGAGGGGGAGTGGAGAGAGAGGCAGGGGCGGCCTCTGTACGTACATAACTTGAATCCGCCCGCGGGGGTGACTCAAAGACCGCCCACTGAGAAATCCAAGGACCCGACAAGTTTCACGGAACACGTTCATTACGACGCTTGCCGAGATCGAAATTCGGACGCAAAAACGCATTATCAAACGATCTATTCCAGTTTGTACACTCTGTTTCATTTTTCTTCACTTCTTCTTTAATTCAACAAGTCCTCCTTTCGCCGTGGCCCCAGCTGGGTTCGCTGCCAGAGTCGTCCAAGGATAGGCACCTCCCCTTTCGTGCCATGGCCTAGCCAGGTCTCGTGGCGCGCTGGCAGCTCAGATGCCAGCTCAGGTGATTCACGAGACTACACGAGACTACCAGGTGCATTGACGACGGACGATCACGCGCCGGACTAGTGTTGATGCGCGGGGGACATGTGAATCTCCTCTCCTAGCCAACACCTCCGAACGGTGACGTGTCCGAGGACTTGGGGGGTTCCCGTTCCATCTCTCTTACGCGTGCGCGCATGAATGAAACACTCGGAAGGCCTGTCGTCATCCATTCAATGGGGCTGTTCATGTCAGTGCATTCACTCCAAGGGGTACTTATGACATGACGACAACCTCGTAACCGGCTTTGGAAAGTCCGGTCTGGGGGTGGATGTACGGAAGGCGCCGCTGCCATCTTCGCTCTGAAACCATTCGTAGGGTGATGCACAGATGGATATTGGAGTGCTCGACCGAGTGGCTGGGCTTTGCTCGAATGGGCGACTCAAATCCCAGCGTGTTTTAGGGTGGGGTCACCGTGGTTACGTTACGGCAAGACTGGTTCTCCCGAAGAACGAACTTGGGAATCGGCACCACGCCCACCGAACAGCCAAGGGACTGCATACTGGAATGGAAACGCTCGAGATTTGGGGGTGGGAGTGAGCCTGGTCCAGGCATAGAAGAAGCACTTGGCCAGAAACCCTCGCCCCATCTTTACCGCGAATTCGACAGTAGCTCTGAAGGCTTCCGGTGCTTCGCTGGCGAGGGGTCACAGTATGTACCTTGTACTGAAGTAGTAATCGACCGTGCCTTCGCGGCAAGTAAATTGGACAAGCCAAGGCTGCCAAGCATCTCATAAATGTAATGGAAAAAGAAGAGGTCGTACCAGGGTTCGAACCTGGGTTTCGGGAAATCAGAGCTATGTCTTCAAAATCCCGAGTGATAACCACTACACTATACGACCGTTGGCTTGCGTATCATTTGATATAACATAATGTCATACATAAGAATGTCTTGCTCCTCACCACTGTCGCAAGGAGATACCATCAAAGCTACAGAACCTTCTTGAAGAGCTCTACGTGCAAAAAGGTTGATATTGAAGCGATCTATTAAGCAAATTAGCATCCCGACACTTGAAATACTACGAATCCAAAGTCCGAGGTAAACACCAACACCACTGTGGATCCAGGATAAAATGGATGACAACAAACGTTGCGTCCCGCATCGCCGCTCACAGTAGGGTTCTGCAATGTCGGGAGAACTCTCCGGCAGGCGGGCTAGTGCTGCCGTAGCATGGAAAAGGAATGCACTGCAGTCCGCCAATCATTTAATGTTTGGGGCGGGGATAAATGAATGGTCAGATTATCATCAGTCCAAGTATAGTCGACGGTCGATACCAAAGCCGTCCATGCGTTACATTTCGAAGCCGTTGGCAAGTTTCATCCCAAGTACTCACTAGCTTGACGGCAATGAGGTTGATTTGCCTCGAGGTCCGGCGAGGTTCGGGATGAGTAAGAAGTGGTTCAGACATGTTTGAAGCTCCGATCTCATTCCTTTCACCAAGATTTCCACCCACCATGTTTCTCGAACCCTTCCGGACGTCGTTACGGTTCCTTCAGAGGGAAGACACGATCAGTTTCCATGCCAGGCTATTCTGCTGCTTCCTGCTTGGCTTTCTGGACGCTCACAGCGACCTCGCCGTTCTGTCCCAAGGCTCAAAACGGGTATTGACAGCGCTTGGCCAACGACTCGCCCGCATGGGTCTCATGCACGATGCTGGCCATCTGCAGGGGCCTGTTTCCCACCGAGCGTCCCCGCTGGGTGGTGTACCAATGCGGTGTCCGCCAAAGAGGAAATACGAGGCGACATCATTCGCAGTAAACTCGCCCACGGATCAAATTATCAACGTTCCTCCTTTTGCTTTCCCACAGCCTATCAACACCACACACGGTCTCTATGACGAACCTTGGCCTCCCGCGGTCGCTTTTGATTTGCCAGGTTCTCATCGTGATGTTAGATTGTGCCTGGCATCCGCTTACCTTGTGATTTCATCTAGGGTCCGGTCGGGTTCTGGGAGGCTACCACGGTCCCCCCACTGGTGTAGCTGGTTTTATCCTTTTGTGGGTGCTCGCTATGGCAATTATCATTTCACGTTGTTCAAGCACGGGATCCGGTTCCTTTCTGTGCCGACTCCCAAGGGTGGCTATGGAGTCGACAATCCATTCGCGCGAGCGAGGAATCCGATCTTTGCCTCATGACGATTTCAAGATGAACGAGGCGACCGGAAGAAGGGTTGCCGGTACCCCGGAAGATATCTGTCATCAAGTATCCATGCCTGGAGCCTGGCTTCATGAACGCCGACAGCAAAGCATGCTCGACACGCTCGAAGGATCTGTCCTCAATACGATGTCGTGGACGCTATTTTACGCTTGTGCTCGCATGGGAATAAAGGCACGGGCCCGTTTTCCCGGATTAACTGAAATCCTTGTATTGGATGCTTGGAATCGTAGCTCAAACGATGTCGTTACGATCGGACGCATATCCGAAGACGGTTGTTCAATGAACAAGTTGGACCTCGACGCTGGTGTTTCGGTCACCGCCGCGCTTAACGAGACCGAAAATGGCGCAGCCCAGGACCATTTACCCATCGAGTCTTCTTGTCTTTCCATCAGAAGCCTCCATGGATCGACTACGGCAGTGCACGGCCGACGTTGTGAGCCATTAGCGATTGGTAACGTGGCCACAATGGATCGGGACCCCACCCAGACTACAACGCTGAACGTTGTGTGCGAAAATAAGTTTGGATTGATGTTTAGCTTGGTAGCGTCGAGCAACGCGGATGGCACCACTTCCGAGGTCGACGAAGGTGGAAGCGAGGACGGGCACGATGATACTGAGGACGAAGGATTGTTTGGCGTTGGCACAAAGCGCGCAGAGAATTCACTGTTGGATGGGAAAGATGTCCTTGGTTGGCAAGATGGTACCTTATCGTACACTGGTTGTCCGCCATTACCCGAGCGAGTCCGTTGTACCCGGCGCCTGCGGAACAAACACGACGTATTCGACGATGACGACGAGGATTCCTACTGGACGGAGCAAGTCAATGCCAGACTATCTGGCGAGCAAGATTCCCGTCCGGCGTCGTGTCAATATGGTTGGTCCGACGTTACTTCCTGGCCCCGAGAGGGACGAGGGGATGAGACCGATAGCTGGCGCAGACGAAGCTCACGGATCACTCAGTTTGCAGTGCCAAATAAAACGAGCGACGCAGGGCAACGTCTGGTCGACAGCGACAGCACCAAGCTTCGTCGACACTCGTCACCTACTTTGAACGTGGATGCCTCGCACTCTCATGGCGCGGGCAGGTACGTCTACGCCTGGCTCTATTTCACTCACAAAGAAACTGACGGTATGCGATGCTCTCGGACAAGTGGTCAAGGGATATATGTCGTACCACAAAAGCGTGGAGGGACTTTGGGCGGCCGATGTTGGTCTCCAGCGTCGAGTCCTCAATCGTCCGACCGTCCTTCTGGTCTTGGTTTTTTCCCGTTTCAAAAGACACCTCCGCTGTTGACGCCCGAGGCATGGAGACCAGGTTGTCTTTATGTCCCTGATCCACCGGTAGACGAGGCGAGACGAGCAGACGCGTGGTTGGGTAACTTGAGCTCCGTCGATAGCTGTGGAGGTGCGACTGGAGTGGGACACAGGTGCGGTTTTGGAACAATGAATCAAGACGGCCCTGATCAAGGAGACCCCTATTCGCAAGATGCACGGGGCTCCCCCGTTTCGTGGCGAAACAGGCACGAAAATAACCCTGCATCGAGGCGTTTTGCTTCCGTGCATCGGCGAGCGGTGACAGAAGGATGACTCGATCCGTGTTACCATGTCTGTTTGATTGTCAGTAGATGTGTCCTCCTTTTGTATTGATTTGTACAAGGCGGATATCGGGGGGGCACCATATTTATTTGACGTCGCTTGTGTACGGTGATATGTTTTGATGATCATTGGGTGTCATCACGACCGGGACTAGCGTGCTCCCAGAAACGACAGTACAGCCAAAACTAGTTTATCAACTTTCCTGTCCGTGGTGATGGCGACCTATATTGGTGTGTTTAATCAAGACATATATCCAAGGAGAGACGATTCACGAACGTTACGACTGTTGTTGATTTGGGTCTGACGCCTTTGGATCGATTGTCATCCTGGCCACCTGGCCATCCGCATCCTGAATCTCGACCTCGATCGCCTGCGAGGGGTCTACAGTTGTCTCCTCTTCCACTTGCTCCTTTACCTCGTGTAAATTCATCATCTGTACGAGCCATCGTGCGCCATCATCCCACCCTGCTATTTCTGCCTCACCTGGGGGCGATCTTCCCGCGGCATTTTTTATATCGATCATGTCGATGCCAGGACCGGATGGGAACTGAACAAGTGCCTGCACGACCTCTAGATGCTGATTGACGACAGCCCAGTGCAAGGGTATCGATCCGGCGTGATTTTGCCGGATCAGCAGGTGGGGGGAAACCAACGGAAGGAGATAGGAGAGGATGTCTACGGGACATCTTGCCGATGTGGGTTTTTGTATTCCTGGGAGGGACCGGGTTACTCACCCATGTGGCCATTTCCGGCGGCCATGTGAAGGAGGGTGTTGCCGTTGTCGTCTTGGACGGCGTCGAGAGCGTTCG
>JBBPUP010000368.1:4704-24289 GCA_038094735.1 Exsudoporus floridanus
ACAAAAAAAAGAGACCGTGCTATTGAAACCCGCAGTGGGTGCACTCGGAAGGAGCCAAGCCGCCGGTGATGACACGCTCCCACGTGGCGTTCTTCGTATACCACGTGGGCTTCTTTTGTGGCAGTGCGGCATGATAGACCTCCCGATCGGGATGTCCTTGTTCGTCAAAAGGCAGACCCGTCTCAACTGCAATGAATGTCCTCTCTCTCCTCCCCATCTCCCCCCACTCAAAATGACCGGTGCATACGTTCTCTTGCAGTTCGGTGACGACCCCTTCTCCCACCGCTTCGAAGATCTAGAAAGTAGAGCCGCCTTTACAGTGTACGTCTGCAACTCCCCGCGTTCTATCCGCTCACCCGTCTCATTTCGCATTCGCAGGAAAACGGTCTGTCTGACCGTCTTGGGCGTCCAGCACAACCCCCCACTCATTTTGATCTCTCTCATTAGGTCCACGAACATCCCAACATCGTCGTCCAGGTCGCCCGAGAGGCGGAATGGTGTCAACAGCACCCCGATATCATGGGCCCGAACAACGCCTACCTCTATTTCGGCCCGAACAAGGCGCGCGGGTTTCTCGTGTACGGAAATGGAAAGGAAGTTCCGATGGCGCATCAGATCCGACAAAAGAAAGATGGTAGCACGTACGTATCGCTTTCAGCTACCATCGTTTCCCAGTCGTCTGACCCGAATGCTAGATCACGCTATTTCACGACACAACACGGAAAGGAACTCAAGTGGAAGATATTTCCGCAAAAAATGGAGGTGGGAGCTTCTGTGCGCGTGTGTGCGTAGATTCCGATGTCTGACCCGTTTGGGTTATCGCAGTGCGTCGACGGACGGACGACCGTCGCGACTTGGGAACTAAGTCAACCCGAGGACATATTTAATGCGCGGATCACCATCAAACATGCCGGTCTCAGTGTTGTGACCGAGATCCTGACCACTCTCACCCTCAACCGCATGGCCATGGCATTGGGTTGGTAGACCTAGACCTCTTTCTTTTCCGCCGTCATATTCCCCCCGGCCACGCTTTACTTGCTACAGTACACGTTTTTGATCCGGTTGCGAGTTGAACGTGTACCGCCGGTCACCTTCTGAAACGCCTCTTCCTCCGCCATCATTGTTTCGCTTCCTTTTTTGCTCCAAATGCTTCCATGTTTTACGCTCGCCACAAACGCCATTTCGTTTCCGCCTCCGCACTCTGAACTAATATCTCCTTTGATGTCTATTATCCTATTACTACCGTCATCCCTTACTCCTCACTCCGCAGCTCGTTTTGTATCTCTAGTAAACGGGACCGCTCTGGTTCATCTTCGAAATCTTTTGATCGCCCGACAAACGTCCGCACGATACTTCGTCCCTGGTGCCTCCAATTCAAGCCTTGCACCCGCGGCCCGAAATTTCTGAGAACGTCCACCACGTCCTCGACCTCACGCACCGCTTCACGCCACTTTGTAACATCCGTGTCCCCTCTTTCAAACGTCCCTGCAGTGCCGCAACGATACCCGTCCAGATAGGCTTTGAGTGCATCTTCCCACCGGCTTTGCCATGTAAGCAGGCGTGCATAAGCATGCAAGATACCCGGAGAGGATACCCGGGGTAAAATCGTCTGTTCAAAGAGGTCTAGAACGCGTCTGAGCAGTCCCCGTCCCTGATTTGGATCAGTGACAGCATCAGGCTGCTCACGTGTTGTTTCTGTGTCCAATTGTCCACTGCCAGCGGTGGCAGAATGATCAGGGTCGACCGGTGCTCTCGTCACGACATCTACCAAACGCGCCAGAACCTGTTCGTCCACGCATTCCGCGCCAATCTTGGCCGCACGTTCTTCGACGATACGAGCTTGTGCACGACATGCTTCCGAGAGTTCTCCGATGTCCACGGCGACAATCATGTAATTGGACCACATGCGCCAGTTTTCGTATCTATGTTTGAGGCCCTGCTTGAGAGCGCGGAAGGCGAGCGTCTTGTTCGAAAAGGAGACCGCTTTACCAGATACATCGCTTCCCTGGACGGAACCAGACGTGATCAGTTTATCCGGATTGCCCACCACCCCCTTTCTCCACGCGCGCGGGAAACTTACTTTGGGTACATCGTCTTCCTCTTCGCTGACACCCTTGCGAGCTTCGTCTAGGCGGAGATAGACAGTCGCCAGGTTACTCCAGCTCTCTGCATCTTCGTCGTCGATGGCGACGCATCTGCTGAATGCATCTCGTGCGCCTCTCCAGTTCTCAATCCGCATGTTTGCGCAGCCCAGGATGAACCACGGTCGGGACAGGAGCGGGTTGATTGCTACCGCTCGCAAGAGACACGTTACAGCGCTCTCAAACTCTCCGCGCGCGAAATAATACCCGCCCAACGAGCGCATCGCACGGCCCGAGGTCTCCCTTGACAAACGCCATGCACGCTCGTAGTGCGCGACAGCATGCTCGGGCTCAAGATCACCCAGGAGACACCACAACTTGGCCTCTCTCGCACCGTCCAGCGTCGTCCGCCGGGCGGAGGAAACGTCTTTTCCTTTCGAGATGACACTGTCGGCTTCTTCCTTCCGACCTTGGAGAAGGTCACGGACGATGGCGATCGCTTGGTCGCGGCGCTCCATCGATTGCCAGCACTTGACGACTTCCTCCCACATTTCCAGCCGCTCAAAGATCTCGAGTGCAGATTTCACGACACCGATGGACAGATAACGCAACGCGAGCTCACGCTCCATTTCCCACTTACTTGGCAGAGGGATCGAGTGGACGTAGAGCAGCCTTTCCGAGAGCTCCGAATCGGCGGTGGGCATCTGATCTACGAGCGCTTGGAGCTGTAACGTGGAACGCTCGACGGTCCGTGTGCGGGTCGATTCGAGCCGGGATCGGAGGAGCAGTGCCATGGTGTGAACGGACCAGTTTCTTGGATGTGATATGACACGTGCGACGTAAGGAGACATTTGCTCGCTTGTCAAACCGTGCGAAGGCGACGTGTTGCGCACGTTAAGACACAGGGACAAGAGGATGCATTGGTCGAGTGGGTGTAGAGGGGGCTGCGAGGACGGGTCCAGGTGACTGAGCAGGGCTGTCGTAGAGGGGTTCGACGACGTAAATTCAGTCTGCTCGAGGAGGGTATCGTCATTCAGCGACAGGGTCTCTGGGAGGCAAGGTTTGATACCCATCGTCTCCTTTGATCCGCCGTTTTGGGAGTGGGATCCGTTCAAGGGCCCAGCGGAGGTATTGATATCGGCGGAGGAGCGCACGTGGACGTCATCATCTCGCTTTCTGCTTTCGGCGAGAAGCACGAGCTGGGACAGGGCGTTCCGCTGGAACTTTGTCCGCTTTCCCAGCGCGCCTGTGAGTTCATATTGTAAACCCGTCGCGCGGGCGGCACGAACAAAGTACGCTGCGGCAGACTTGTCGTGAGAAAAGATGTGTTCCAGGAGACCCTGTTCGAGTTGCAGACGACCGGCGAGGTCAGGGTCGGAGGAAGTGCGCTCCATGAGAGGCATTAAAGATCCGAGCACATCTGACGGCAATGGGACGGCTTCGTCGAGTAACTGTTCATGAATGATGGATACCCTCAAGCACCACCAGGGCGTATAGTTTAACTGCGCATGAGGGGCACTTTTAAATACAATCTGCGCGAACCGGAGAAAAGCGGCGGATTGAGCGAGGTGATAGGCGGGTTCCCCGCCATAGGAGAGTTCAGCGATGGCTTTTGAGTTGAGAAGGAGATCTGAGATGGTCGGTGGGTGATTGGGAAAGACGAGGATGTCCGAGGGCGTAATGTCGAGGTTGGGGCCTGTCCAGTTTGCCTGGACGAAGGCGTGGAGACAGGCCACCCCGAGAACAACGTAAACGAGTTCCTGCTCTTGGGGGTTAGAGACGGAAGGGAGGGCCCACTGCAAAAGACGCTCGTAAGGCTCATCAAACGTGACGTCGGGGTGCACTCTGAAAACGTCCTGCGCGTACGTCGACGTGAGCACGGCTCGAAAGTCACCATCGATGACGGCTTTGGCGAGCTTTGCTGCAGGGTGCATTTCTGGGGAAACCGAGAGCTGGTCATCCCATCGCCCCGTGAGTAGACACGTCTCTAGTAATTCGACGTTCATGCCCGGTTCGCTGTTGATCAGTGATATCAAGCGAGTGGGTAGTGATCAGGGAAGATGAAATCTACGCGAGCTCGGCCAAGTCCGATCCGATTCGTCCAAGTTATCTTATCTCAAGTGAGATCAAGCCCGTTCGGGGCGAGACCCTTGTGTCGTAACAAGACCATGCTGCTATCCCGTGACAGTATCAGATTACTATGCACGCTCAGGGTGTGCCAAGGTAGGAATCAACGGTCTCAAATATGAATCAAATATCCAAGAGCAATCCAATAGTCTAGAAGATGTAGGATCGGTAACGAGGGTAACACAGGGCGACCATCTCACACTCCGATCGTCTACCATGATGTCAGTGTCCGACGATCCAAGCACCCGAGCTCAGGAACGCTCCAAACGCCGTCAAATCCAGAGTGCTGGCTCGCGACCGTTGTGGCGCTTGTCCTGTCGATAGGTTACAGTTTCGACGACGACGGTTCCATCTTGACCTGCGTGGCGGACGCAACCAGTCGACGATGCGTCACGTCCCATATCTACATAACACGCTCATTTCAACCCTTGCCGACCGAATTCGCGATGTAAAACAAACCACGGGGTGGTGGTGGAACTCACTTCGATTCGCCCGCTCCACGCGCGTGACCCGATCGTCGTGCTCGTATTTATCAACCTGAGTTTATCGCCCCTGTCGACATATACTCTCTTCAGGAACCATTCGCCAGCAAAGGAAGAAGAAAAAGAAGACACTTGCAGGCTTGCTGGCGCATGGTATATGACGTTGATATTCTGCGATACCCCCGCCGAACCCTCCCCGCCGCTTGCAAACAGCATGGCGGCGATTGGGAGCGTTGTACATCTGCAACGCGTTACATTATCGTCAAACGACCCTGACTGAGAAGACATACACGTACATGTCGACGAGATGTGTGATACAGGCACCGTGCATCGTTCCAGCAGTATTCAGCATGTCTGCTTGTCGAGGAACGAGCCGATCGCGGGTCCCGGGGGCGAAACATATGCATGATCATGAGCATCGCATGTCAAGCAGACTCTCGGACTGGCGTCGGGGCTGGGGGTCGAGTTGTAACACAAACCTTCGGTGACGGTCATCTCCAACACCACTCTCGCTTCTTGTTTCGTGGGTTCATCGGCTTTGGGTACGATCGAGATCTCGACGAGCTCCAAACGTTGCGACGTCCGCGCCCCAAACGCATTGTGCATGAACACGTACAACCAGCGCTGGACGAGTTCTGCGAAGAAGGCGGCGCGTGTGAGTCATGTCATGTCCAACTGGACTCGGAAGGCGCACGTTTGGTTTCGATGGGTGCATTCCCAGGAATGTTACGGAGAAAATCTTCCGAGATTTCTCCTTCGTCGACCTTACTCATCGTCTTGCCGTTGAACCTAGCAATAACAATGGGCGGTTGGATGTACTGCGGCGTCCGGGTATCGCCAGCAAGCGACTTGTCAAATGACGTTAATTCGAACCCACATTATTCATCTCATGATGTGAAGGAAATTATTCCGATTGGCAGGCCGGTTGCAATTCCAAGAATGCACCAGGCACTGCCAGCTGATGGATATAGATTAGATTATGGACGGACAGAGTCGTGCTATCATCTACTGGTAGTCGGTCCATTGGTCAACGTCGGTGTAATACCACTGAGAAAACCTCGTGGCACGGAGGAGACCCCTCGTGCATAAATCTGGCTCGTAAACACCTGCACGACGCATTAACACTCCAGATGTAAGAAAGATGGGAAATACATCAACATACCAGCTCGTCAAAGATGATCGCCGGGACCTTTTTGTCGCACAGCGTCGACCCAGGGTGAATTTTGACGACAAACTGTCCCATAAGTTGCTTATACGACCCATCCGGTTGCAACAGCGCGCTCTGCTGTATCAGTCCCATGGTAAAACACCTCAACACAGGCTCCTCCATATCGCTCCTCGACGTTCTCCAGTCGAGCCCCGCCCTTTGACATGTTACCCTCAGCTGATCCCTAATTTTAAGCGCCTCGGTAAATGTTCGTTCGTTCAGGTAATGCTTGCGACACCATTCCTTACGTTCGCCTTTACTTTCGCTGGCTGCGATTTCTTGGTAGGACCGAAGGGCGTTAAGTACCGTGAGGTGATCACCGCTTGGATGTCGGAATTTGCGACGAGCATCTGCGATGGCGTCTCGCTGGTCCGAAATGTCAAGAAAAAGTTTGGACGAGGAGGATAACAAGGCGACGATATCAACCACTTCAGAAGTACAGCCGTGTGCTGTCGATGCGAGGATGACACGGGCAAGGTAAGGCTCAATAGGGAAGGTGGCCATCTGTCGACCAAGCGTTGTAAGATTTTTGGAATTGTCCAATGCGCCCAAGAGCCAGAGCGTTTTCAGGGCAGAGTGCACTACATAGCCATCAGCAAGGGTTTAGACACATCAGAACTAACACGCACTAGAATTAAAGTCTGGTGGATCCATGAATTCTACCTCTTCCAGATCTTGACCGAGACATTTGAGTTGTAATACACTCTGCGTTAAACTACAGCGGCGGATCTCCGGCTCTGCAGAGATCACCAACTTGCTGAAGGCTTCCTCGGTGTACAAGCGATAGCAGACTCCTGGGCCCTGGAATCGGTCAGCCACAATACTATGAAAACACAAATAATCGTACATACCTCGCGTCCCGCGCGACCAGCGCGCTGCATGGCGGATGATTTCGTAATGTCACGGGTCAGTAGAGTATCAAATCCTAAATGTCGGGTGAATGATCAAGTAATGTCTACGAAGAGAGTTTTTACCACAACCGGTATCCTTTGACACATATCTCTTCTCTTTACATTTTCCTGTATCAATCACATACTTGATACCAGGTATCGTTATAGACGTTTCAGCAATATTCGTCGCCAATATACACTTTCTTGCGTTGGGTGAAGTGGAGGAAAATATTCTTGCTTGCTGGGAAGGTGGTAACGATGCGTACATCGGGCATACCGTAACCTAGGTCGGTGTGAGCTTGAGTGACAACTAGATAGACGGCGGAAGAAACCTACATCCATGCGCTCTATGGGAAGCCGTTTGGCGTACATTTTGATAGATTTTTCTAGACTCTCGATGTCTTCTTGGCCTGTTCAGTGATGATGTAAGTCTCCGTAAGCAAGGTACGTGAAATCTCCTATTAGACGACGCAGACCTGGGAGGAAAATAAGAACATCCCCTGGCGGTTTGTCGACATGTATCTGAAAGAACGTCCGTAGTGCAGAGTCGACGTAGTCCATTTGACTAACAACTGTGTGGAATATCTGGACAGGGTATTGACGACCCTTGACATACAAAATTCGAGCACTAACACTGATGAGCAGGTCGGACGAAATCAAAAATAAATAACGAACTTGTTATAAAATCGACTGAATTTTTCGGCATCAAGGGTAGCGCTCATGACAATAATCTTGAGCGGATTCGGTGAGGACAGAGGGTGCTTCCTCTTTCCCTTTTGGTCTCCCACTTCATTTCTCTTCGCCTGTATGGTCTTTAGATTTGCGATTAAGAAATCTGTGCGAAGGGTCCGCTCGTGAGCCTCATCGAGTATAATGACGCTATAGCGGGACAATATGGGATCTGACAGTAGCTCGCGCACGAGCATACCGTCACTGACATATTTGATTTTCGTCTGGGCTTGGCAAGCTTCGTCGAACCGCACGGAGTAGCCCACCAATCCACCAACGGTGACATTCTGCTCTGCGGCGACGCGTGCAGCGAGGGACGTGGCTGCGACACGACGGGGCTGTGTCACAGCAATCATACCATTCCCCGCGAGCCCAGCTTCGAGTATGTATTGGGGGACCTCTGTGCTTCAGGGGCCTGGTGAGACTACATCACTGGACGGAACAAACGAGCATGAACACGTACGGGTAGTCTTTCCCGATCCCGTCTCGCCCAGAAGAACAATGACATCGTTGTCTCGGATTTCCCGAATGAGAGCGTCCTTGCCTAGTGAACCGCATGTTCAGATGTGGTCGGTGAATGCGTGAGTTTGAGAATTTACCCTTGGCTATCGGAAGTTGCTCGCGCTGTTTTTGGAGGGCATTCGTGGGATTTTGTTTCATCGGTCCCTCACCGGGGTCCAAGTATGTTCGTGCCTTCTTCCTCGGTGTGTGTATGGACATGTGTATCGTGATGCCTGGTCAAGGAACGAACTGCTTTGGTGCTGCATCAAATGTGGCCCCAGAAACTTTCTGTTGGCACGAGCTCGGTACGCGAATATAGGGCGACCGCTTCGGTGTGTTGTTGGGTTTGACGCTTGAGCCAGAAAAAAAAAAATGGACGAACTGAGCAGGTAGCCTATGGAGAAAGTTGGATCGGATATCGGAAGCCGGCAACGCAATTGCTCGCCGGTCAACTGCACTAACTGACTGCGCGGCCCGAGCGGTCCCTGGACCTGTTGAAATCCATCCACCATTTCGCGAGTTGCTAAGAGGGCAGCTATTCGATAGGCGCAGGCAATCGCAAGAAAACCTTCATGCTGTCGCTGCCCTCGCTGTCAAGCACTACAACATCGACTCTGAGACCGAATACACAGAAACGGAGGACGAGACCAGTCAAGGGGACGAGAGCGAATCCATGGGCGCCGAGGACAGTGGAAGAGAAGGACCCAGCGTTAAAGTGGAGGCTTACAGAAAGGATATGTACAAAGCTTTCGATGGCTCTGCCCTCATGGCCATAGGTCCGTCGACAAACTTCGACTCGGAAGCTGACTCGATGCAGGAATATGTGGCACATATACTCTCATCAAGACCTCGCGTTCCAGAGGCACCTCGAATTCCGAAACGGAGATGAACCGGGTAGAGGGACCATAATAGCCAACGTTTTCGTCATACAAAGATAATGGAATGTAAATATATTATGCAGAGCGTGTGAGGTGTACAACGGAAGAACGAGAGCTACTTCGACAGTGACGGAGGTGTTGAGGGTTTGTTCTTGGCGTTAAGCTTCAAGATATAATCGTCCGTCAAAGTACCATCCTCCCACCGCTTCAGGATATTATTCCGGTAAATCCCCGGATTTGACCCACCGAATACCTTGAGTCGTGCCATGCGCCGGTCTCGTAGTTTGTTCTTGGGTAACATGCCCGAGACAGCGTGATAGACAATCTAGCGAGGAAACCACACTCAATTCCAGGGACTTAGTCTACAAGGGCAAAAGAGTAGCATACCTCATTCGGTTTCTTCTCCATCATGGTCTGATACGGCGTCTCCTTGAGACCACCTGGATACATGGAGTGTTTTCGGTATACGAGTTGCTCGTCCTTCCTCCCTGAAACCTTGATGTTCCGCGCGTTGGTCACCACGACATAGTCACCACAATCCACTGGATAGCAAATCAAACCGGATACAGAGGTCTGGCGCGACAAGACTGACCACCCTTGTCATATATTGGCTTATGCTTGCCCATAAGCACGAGTGCTATCCTCTCCGCAAGTTTTCCTAATACCCTGTCCGATGCATCGACGTGGTGCCACACCCGGGCATAGGCAAGTGCGGTCTGTCATTCCCCTGGGTAAATTCCACTCTCAGCAGACCGGACAGAAGGTGCTTTACATTACCAACAGCTTGCGACATCGTCAAAGTTCCCGACCGCGGGCAGTAAAACTATACTTGTACGGCGTTAATGCGGAGGTTGAAACTTAACCCCAACGGTCCGAGTGGCGATCGTCTTGCTGGCACGACTTTTCGAGCGATCTCTGGTTCGCAACCAACGGTCACGTGTTACGGCGCGACAGATAACGGTTGGTAGTAAAGAACTCACTCTATCGGCGAGAGTCAGATATCATGGTGGGAAAATAGGCAGGGCAGACCAACCTGGTTTGCTCACGACCCTCACATCACTGTCAAAATGGACTCGCAGGTGGTTGGTCAGGGTAGTAATGCTCAAGTCGAGAGTGACGAGGCTATCGTCTCTTGGCTTGCCCAACAAGACAAGGTTCCCTGGCACAATAAACCCAACCTTCGGCGCTTATACTTCTTGCTGTGTCCGACCTGTCTCGGAGTAGAGATGACCAGTGGGCAAGTGTTTCCATATGTATGGTTCGTGGCGAACTGCTGACGTGAAGAAGTTTTGATGGGTCCATGGTAAATGGCCTGCAAGCTGTGCCCTCGTGGCTTGAGTGTAAGGTGGTCTTGGTTGATGTCTGTATGGATTGACACGGACGGCAGACTATCACCATCCTCGTTCCACCTCGTTGGGTCTCTTGGCTGCTACATATTCTCTTGGTTGTGTCGCTGCTGTTCCGTTTGTCCCTTCCGTTGTCGATAAGATCGGAAGGCGATACTCGATATTACTTGGAGGTACCATCTCGATAATCGGGGGGTTACTTCAAGGATCTGCATTGAATTGTAAGTAATTGATATATTTCGGAGCTTCAGAATGCTTTTCAGCTTGAACTCGGCAGTCACGATGTTCATCATTGCTCGTTTAATCCTCGGATTCGCCAATGTCTTTTGTATTGTAGCTGCTTCTTCTTTGGTAGGAGGTGCGACAAGTGATTTTCACTTGCTTTGCTAATAGCTAAACAACACTGAAGAGCTCTCTCATCCGAAGGAGCGAGCGGTTATGGGTTCCCTTTTCAATAGTTCTTGGGACTTCGGTAAATTGAAACTGTGATTGTCCACGAGGAAGATGTTTTGAGTTGACCCCTCATAGGTGCTGTAGCTGCTGCTGCGGTGACCCTTCAGACATTTGCTATGCCAAATGATTGGGGGTGGAGAATACCATCACTCCTTCAAGTATTACCAAGTCTACTTCAAGTCTCCTTCATTTGGTTCATCCCAGAGTCTCCTCGCTGGCTCATGTCAAAAGGGAGAGGAAATGAAGCATATGCCATTCTTGTAAAATACCATGCAGAGGGAGATGAAAACTCAGACTTTGTCAGGGCGGAGTATGCTCAGATCAGCCAGACACTCGACGCAGAACTGAGGATTGCTCAGACAAGCAGGAAGGAGGTATTTTCAACGCCGGGAATGCGAAAACGAGTCATCATTACGTCCTTCCTCGGTCTATTCACCCAGTGGAGTGGAATTGGATTAATTTCGTAAGCTCTACAATTGATTTCCGTCTGTTGGACTGTCTGCTTATTGTGCTCACAGACACTACCTTGCCATGATCTTAGAAAACACTGGCATTCATGACAACCGGACGAAGAACACCATCAATCTTGCCAAAACTTCTTGGAGTTTCGTTAACGGAATGGTTTGTGCACTTATGGCGCCTCGATACCCTCGACGCAGAATATATTTAGTAAGTAATGTAGTGGCGCAAGGCTAATTCTGATGTCATTCTTCTAACCCTTCCGTAGGCGTGTACTGTCTCTCTCTTCATTGTATTTACCGCTTGGACTATAGCTAGTGCAGAGTATTCGCTCACTCACAGCGAGGTCTCTGCTCGTGCAGTGCTTGTGTGAGTGTCTAGGTCAACGCTGTGTTTTACATTCTAATCGCATGTTCTATAGTCTCATCTTCTTGTATAGTCCAGCCTACAACCTGGGGTTTACTGCCCTGACGTACAGTAAGGATTATACCATCCATGTCGTCTTTAGCTATCGTTGTTGACGAAACGGACGTGGATGTGAACAGCGTTCTTGGTCGAGCTCTTCCCATTCCATGTCCGAGCCAGGGGTATAACGACTTTCCAATGGTGGAGCCGCGGCGCGGCATTTTTCAATCAATTCGTGAATCCTATTGGCATCGACGCCGCAGGTATGTCTATATACTCGATTCATCCAATACATCGCACTGATGGAGTACGGAAGGCTGGAAATGGTACATCATGTGAGCTGCGCCTCGTGGACGCAAACGGACAGGTGCTAAAAGACGTCAGCTACTGTGTGTGGAATGCCTTCCAGGTCCTGTTTGTCTATTTCATGTTTCCAGAGACCTCGGGACGCACGCTCGAGGAGCTGACATTCAGTAAGTGTACCTGTTCTCTCGAAGATGTATTCTCAGTTGTCTCATGGATACCTCAACAGTGTATGAGGGTGATCAAGAAGCAATTACGCACGATGAGACCGAAATACTGCGTGCGCGTGAGGGGACTGGCCCATATGGTACTATGGAGGAGAATGCTAGACGAACTGTTCGTGTCGAACAAGGATGACTCAGAGGTTTGTCTGGCTGTCTCTTATTGGTACCCTCTAAAAACCAATGCGATATGCCTTTCAGGCAAAGCTCGAAGAGCACTTGCATGAGAGCATCTGATGGTAAGTTCATTTGCGCAGAGTGGATGTGGTCCCAGTGGGGAAGGGTATAAGTTACGGATCAGATATTTGCGTCGAATGGCAACCTGCACATCCCAAGTTAAATTGAGCTTAACTCACACGCTTGGAACCTATATATCTCCAAAGTTGATTTTGCTGTACCCTGCGAAGACGCGACCGATACAACTCTGATAACACGCAACCCCGAACCAGATCCGAACTGACCATAACCTCGACAACTTTGTATTTCGGGATGGCATTGCAAGTTATCTAAGTATGAGCATACATCTAACTTAGGCGTCTGCGGATTCGGTGGACAGGGAAGCAAGATATGTTCTTAGCTTGTCCAGTGCACGATATCTGTGGGATATGACATTTTTTTCCTCCTTGGTCATCTCCGCATACCTTTGGGATGCCATCAGTGTGCACCGAGAACAAGACTCGGGTACTCACGTTTTGTCAAAGCCTTTGGGCTGGAACACTGGGTCCCAGCCGAACGTAGTTGGGCCTCGTGCGGGCACAATTGCACCGTCAGTTCTGCCTTCAAACAGAATGGGCTCCGAGCCTGGGCCAGAGCTATATGCAAATGTGCACAGCGCATAGGCGTCTTTCGTTGGGAAGCCAACGAGAAGGTTGTTCAAACCTTATCAAAGCCACCACAATGTCAGCACAGAGGTTCATCGATCATTCCTGCCAATCGGGACGCGCACTTGAACGAACCTTCATGTCCGAGGGTCTTCATGAAATGCTTGATGTACGGTCCCGGAAGACCGCCAAGTGCTTCGTAGCAGAGCGCCGTGTCCTCCGTGATGCACGCACGTCCGAGCTGTTGTAATTAGTACGAGTTTGTTCAAAAGCACGGGACCCCACCAGCTCGGCCGCCCGTCGGCACTTGGCTCTCGCAACTTCTTGGGTGGTGCCCTGTAACTCGGGGACTTGCAAAAAGAACGGCAAGTGTCAATTTCCCTGCAGTACAAGTCTACGAGAAGGCCAACTTGCTATCGAGATCCTGTGAATCGATTTCGATCGGAATGCCTTGCGAGAGGATGTACTTGGTCTCCGTCAATTTGTTCGCATTTCCGGTCACGAAGGCTAAGAGAAGGGCGCCATCAGTCGTGCAGCACGGCGTCTTTTGCTATTAGTCGTACTTAGACGGCGAGCGGTCATCGTGACGGTGTGCAATGGAAGTTGACGTTTCTAAATGATCTCCAATCAAGGACGATCAACCTAATTGAATGTGACCTGCCAGCTTGCCGAGTTCGGTTCAGTGTGCCACGCGGACACCTCACTCGGGCCACGCCACCACTTAAAGTCCATCCTTACTGAACGCCGACGACGACGAGCTGCGCACGTTGCTGGCTGAGAAACCCGGCAGCGTAAAACTCACGAGTCATCCCATCACACCACTTCTATTATTTATCCAGGCACATTTCTCTGACAGGTGTGTACAACTGGCAAGCTTATGCATCTTGACGCTCACATCACTAGACTTGGCTGACTCTCTGCATTCTAACCACACCCACGATGCCGGAATTTGTGTACGCTTTGTACACCTTCGTGCCCGAACACGAGGACGAGATTGCCTTCGAAGCTGGACAACCTATTGAGATCGTTGAGAGAGACGATCAGTACAACGACGGATGGTGGCAGGTAAGCACACCTCCAGCCGTCCTTAAAACACACCGCACATGTGTCCTGCGGGCGCATGGCCTGCACGGTGTGCTTACTTCCATCCCAACGCCACGCACCAACCCCCTGCGGCGTTCATCCCCCCTACCCCACGCTGCTATTGAACGATGTCGCCGTTCATCTTTTGCTTACCGTTCTCTCATTTCAAGGGCCGTAATACCACGGGGAAGATTGGATTGTTTCCTCAGAGCTATACGACTCCAGCAGTGCCGCCTGGGGGAGTGTCTACCTCTACCTCCGCCTCCTCTAGTGACCCCATTACCACACCACCCGACTCACTTAGTCCTCTCGGCGAAGAACCCGAGTCGACATCCCTGCAAGATGGCGACAGAGATTCCAGGATTGGCATCGCTATCGGAGAGCCAGACGTTGCCGACGCTGAGGTCATGAAGGCAACTATGACCGATGTCCAAAAGGCCATCGAGCAGCTCGGAAGAAGCGATCGAGATGGGGCGCAAAGTTTCAGCTTTTCAAGTACTCGGGATGGAGATACCGACCGGGAAACAGAAGGCACGGAGACTGACGGAGAGATCGGGGAAGGCTGGCATCGGAGTGCTCGGGATAAGCTTGCCGAACAAGCTCGCAGGGTTGTGGAAGCACAAGCTGCGGCAGAAGCACGAGAAGCACAGGAAGTGCGCGTACGTACGAGCGCACCGCCCATCGACGTGGAAATGAGTGATGAAAGCGAGGGCGAGGGCGAGGGCGAAGAAGGTGACCCTGCGTTTCAACACCTGCAACGCATGCGCTTTACACCTGAGCATCCACACATTCCTGAGGAAGAGGAGGAGGAGGAAGTACGTCGAAACTCGATTGCGAGGGACCACAGACGGCAGAGCCCAAACTCGACTTCTTCTGTCATTCTTCCCAAGGATGATCTTCCCTCTCCAGAAGAAGAGACCGGGGAGCGCACCGCCCGAGCGCATCAGACCTCGTTTACTTCAAGCAGTCCTCCGCCGAGATCCACACGTTCTCCAATCTCCAACGACAGACGTTCGCCAAGATCGCTTTCAACTCCCACGACGCCTGATGCCATCAAGATCGTTGCACCCGTCCCCATCGTTCCTCTGGGTGTACATATGATACCCGTGACCACTTCCCCCGAGCCAGGGGCACGGGCTGCCAGCGTGACTGGCGATATCCCCGCTGCTCTTCCATCGCCAGGTCTCGCTGCCTCTGGAACCCTCCAACACTCTCGGCAAGCATCCCAGCAGAATAGCGTGTCCTCCAAGGGAAAAGGTTCTGCAGAGACACCTGCGCAGTCAGTGCCAGAGGCCGAAGCGCAGAAGAAATCTACACCTCCTTCAGAATGGACCGTTGAAGAAGTCGTCGAGTGGTTAAAGTCGAAAGGATTCGGTGCCGATGTGTATGACAAGTTCATTGGTCAGTCTGATTCCTGGAACATTCAACTTTCCTAACGTTGCTGTTTTGTAGAACAAGAAATCACTGGAGATGTCCTACTCGAGCTCGATATCAACCTTCTCAAGGTAGAGATTGGTATTGTGGCCTTTGGGAAGCGCATGCGGATCGCAAACGCCATTGCCGAGCTCCGTCGCCCTCCATCCATCATTCTACCTGACCAGCAGAACACACAATCTATCACCCATTCTGTCTCTCAGTCTTTCACATATGCCCATTCACCGAGTGGGTCAACGCAACATTCATTGAATAGCCCCATGTTTGCGAGCCTGGGATCGACGCTCAATGGACCGCCGTCTTCCACGCTGCCTGGTCATGGAAGCCTCGAGAGTCCCAGAACCGATACGTTTACAAGTCCACTCATTTCCAAGCGCGTATCAAGCCTCTCTAGTGCGGGTGCAAGCGTCAATGGCGGTGGCTCGGCAGAGGGTACAAGCGTGGCTGCTGGGATCGAAAGAGCGGGTTTAATCGGGGCGGCGGGGCTCGGTTTTAGAGCCGCGCAATTGGCATCGTCTCCGAGCGACAGTACGTTTGCTGCTCCGGAGGAGAAGGCAGAGGACGCCGAGGGCGAGGAGCGGGATGCTCAGAGTGAGGCGAGTGTATTTTCTTCTTCCTCACGTGTTGAGGCATGCTGATGTGTATTTGTCTAGGGGGAGACAGCTCCGGCTACCAAACAGCACCGCCGACGTCTCTTTGGTCGCTCGGTGGAGTCTTCTGGATCAAGCAAAGATAAGGACAGATCCGAGACGCCCACTGACGCCAAACCCCCGTCATCTCCGACAGGAGCAGCCTCTCCTCGTATCAAGCGACGTGAATCCCAGGACGACACCAACATTGCAGTCAAGCACGCTCGGGGTAAGCGCAGTGGGGACGTTGGCAAGGGTACGGAGAGGCATAGTCTATTTGGTGGGACATTTACATCGTCAATTGGTCGATCGAGGAAGCCCCCTCCTAGGGTTACATCGTGAGTGTTTCTTCATTCTGCTATTGGGAATAGCGGGGGTTGACAAGGTAATGGATAGGACGTTGTTAGAAGACAGCAGTCCGACGGAGAAGACATCGACATCGGGTCTTTCGAGATTGTATGGCAGTAGGAAATCGTCCGGACGTCCGTCTACGACCGATGCTTCATCATTAAGCAGTGTCAAGAATGGCGTGCGGTCTGCCAGCGAGAGTGATGCCAAGAAAAAAGAGATGGAGAGAGGCAAGTCGCTCGAGAAGCTGCGGGACCAGGAGAAGGTGACGCCCAAGGTGAAATCCACGGAGATTGAGGCGTCTCGCAAGAGCACGCCTCAAGATGGACGTGGGGGATCGCGGGGACCAAATGCGCTCAAGCCTGGGAAGAGCATCGTCGAGCAGATTGGACAACCTGATCACCAGGGATGGATGCGCAAGAAGGGCGACCACTATAATTCTTGGAAGGTCCGGTACTTTATCATCAAGGGGCCTCATCTTTACATCTTGCGGAGTAACAGCAAGTCGGCAAGTCGATTTTGTGTGGCTTATCACGGCACGTTGTTTACGGTCTTGACACAGGAAACGAAGATAAAGGGATATGTGAACATTGTGGGCTACAAGGTGGTTGCGGACGAGAACATTGATCCCGGCCGTTATGGATTCCGGATCGTGCATGAGACGGACAAGACGCACTTTTTCAGTTCCGACGAACAAGCCGTCGTACGTGAATGGATGAAGGCCATCATGAAGGCTACCATCGGTAGAGACTACTCGAGTGCGTGTCACTTCATCCCCACGAGGCCATGCTTATTCGTTTTCACAGAACCTGTGGTGTCTTCTGTCAACATCCCTACGATACCACTTACGGTGGCGCAAGCAATGAACCCAGCACCAAGACCGCCTTCACCCACGGCCCGAGCCGCGACGCAAAAGGCTCTGCGAAGGGAGAATCCTAATCAACTCTCGACGCGCGATGCACGCATTCTGATGGGACTGCCATCCTCGGACAATGCGAATCGTGTCGATGATGCGCAGGAAAGCGAGCGAGCGAGACTCGAATCCTTTTTTGCGAACCAACCTACGGAAACGAACGATAACAGCTGGGGTGGGGCGACGCCAAAGAACGCCAAGGATGCACCGCCCCGGCCGTCGAGAGGTGCCCGTCGGGTGGGTACGCCTGCACAAGAGTTGGTCGATGTACGTTCATTTCCCGCCCCCACGTTAGTACCAAATGACAGTTTCCTTTCTTTCCAGCAGACTACTAACAGCAACCTCGTGGAGTGGGCAAATTCACATTTGCCGAGATCTCATCAGATGACGGATCCCGCCGGACCGCTGTTCGACGGCCTCGCACTTCTTCGGCTTGCGGAAGACATGATGGGCAAGTCTGCGTTGCCTCCCATTCCCGACTCAGCATTCCCTTCTGGACCCAACGACGACAAACTGGACGGTCTATTCCGGTTATTCGACTTTCTCCTCGATAATGATGTGAAGATGGGATCTGTTAGTATCAACGATGTTCGGCAAGGCAAACGAGACAAGGTGATGCAACTTCTCAAGGCACTCAAAACCTGGGAGGACAGACGGAAGGAGATTGTGAAGAGTATAGGGCAAGGCGCAATTGCAAGTGGACCCCTGCTCAACTATTGCGTACTTCCGTGAATTGAGAGGGAGAATTCGCTGCGTGCCGCTACCCATAAGTTATTTTCTTGTTTGAGATTCTCGAAGTCGATATGTTCGACTAGCACGCTCATTTTCGCGTCTTGCGCCATCATTTATCTACGGTCACTTGCAACGTGACACGCATTCATTAGCCTTTTTTGTATGTTTTTTTCTGGGACACCCATTTACACGTTCTTTTCGGTCTTGTTTCCACATTGTAGGCGTTTGTACTCACATTTTCTTTTAGTACGTTTTGACGGAAATATGATCATTGAAGAGATACATCCTTCTGAAGCGTGAGTCCGAGCGAACAGATCTAACGTCGTCGTTATGTGCCATCGAGGACTAAGCTCACCGGGGCACTTGATATCTCGGATCATAGTGACCCTGGCGGGAGCAACTTCAGTCTCCGTATCAAGCGACGTGAGTCTCAGGACAACACCAAATGCAATGAGGCATAATCTGTGTGACTTGGCAAGATGTTTAGTAGTGAAGGCACGGTTTCGGAATGGCATCAACTCTGTTACTTGGTCTTGTTTGTCCTCCTCAGTACACGCAGTGTATCATCCTCTCAGCCCTTCTCGCACGCCCATTCACCGAGTGGCTCGAAGTAACAGTTATCGAATAGTCCCACGTTCGTGAGCTTACGAATAAGAAAATTACGGGATGGGACTTTACAATCAACGCTCAGTTCATCACGATCTTCCACGCTGGAAGCCCCAGGACGGAGAGGTTCCCGAGTCCACTCATTTCCAAGCGCGAGTGGAGTTCCTCCGGTGTGGGCGCGAAATGAATGGCGGCGGCTTGGCAGAGGGTACAAACGTGGCTGCTGGGATGTAAACAGCGTGCTTGGTCTTAGAGCGTTGCCGGAGACAATTGATGTCGTCTCCGAGCGATGGTGCGCTTAGTGGTCCGGAGAAGCCAGAGGAGGCTAAGGACGAGGACAGGGATGCCCAGAGTCCCGCCTGGGTGTAGACACAACTTCGCGGCATCGGTACACGACTTGGGGGTTCCCCACCATGTGACACATGGAAGGTCGCATCCAGTGTCCTACTCTGTTATGCTAAACCAGTGCACGTTGTCCACGCCTCACGCCGCTCGGGATAGACACCCTACATGGTGGCGCATTCAGGCTTGTTTTATAGGACACGGTGGTTCTGTGCACTGTGGTGGTCTGGTGGGCGTCTTGGCAGTCGACGCCCCCTTCGGAAGGCAGCACCGGGTATCAACAGGCGACGCAGAATTCGAGGATTGTGTTGCTGAGCACAGCCATCATAACCTATTCGTTTACGCTATAGGATGCATGCTGAGGGCATCGCTGGGAAATTCCCGCTTCTCATACTTCCTGTGGTGGTGGTGCGTCCATTCTACTTCTTCCACACCCCGCGCAATCGAATGCGATGGATGAAGAAGAGAAGGCCAAGAGGTTTCCAAGAGAGCGAACGAGCAGTTCATTCAGAGAGTGCAGTCGACCTCCGGGAGGGCGGATTTTAGGTTCGCCGAACAGGATTGTCCATTGCGGTGTTTGAGCTAGTAGAATTTG